>PISX010025383.1:0-26243 GCA_004024625.1 Mellivora capensis | reverse complement strand
CTGACACTTTGCTCTGAATTGCACCTAAAATGCCAATGAGAAAGTGGTGAACTTTATACATTCTATGGGTCTCTCTGTCAGCCTCATGAGCTTTGATGTGATTTCCTTCAGTTTTTTTGCAATCCATTCAGTTTGGTCTGTTTTCACTTTCCCATTGGCAATTTTCTATCCTGAGTCACACTGACCTCTGTCTGCCCTGAAACAAGGGGGGGCGGGGGAGGGCAGTGCAGCTTGGCTGTTTGGGCGCCTGCTGTGAACATGTGGAAAGGAAGCAGTGAAATACTTCAGAAGGCCCAGTTTGCAATGTTCCAGAAGCATCTCCTATACACAAGAGGTCACCCACCAACATCTTTTCATTCTGTCTTCCATCATTTTTATCTTACTATTAGAAAGACAGTGCAGGGAAATGTTTCGCATACAGCCTGAACAATCAGCAGGTTTCCTGACACTTTCTTAGGCCTTTAGAGTATATGTTCAGGAAAAGAATTTATAGCCTGGCATTTGACCAAAGTCTTTATTCTGTACATCTAATAACCAGCTCCACTCTGTTCTATAAAATATCAATTATCTCCGTTATCTTACATATTTGTCCCTCCCTCTGGCCAAACCTTCTGAAGAATTTAGCTAGGTCACCAGCTGTTCTAACTATGCTGTCAAACTTCATGGCTTAATTAAACAAAGCCTTTTCCTCCCCTTAAAAAAATGAATTTTGGGGGGGGGGTGATAAATAAAGTTAGTTAAATCATTAAACTTATTTGTCTTTTTATTCATACCATATATTTGAAGGAAGAAAGCAAAGTTGGTGGGTCTTAGGGTTTGAATTCACAAAATCACAACCATTCTCATCTTTAAGAAATTATTCCAAAGCAAACTTCTGCTGCCTTCTTTTGAAGGATCATACTTCTGCACAGAGGCCAGCCAGCAAGCAGCTGACTAGAAGGGAGATTTCCAAAAGTGCAATCTCTGCCCAGCTCACAGGAAACAGCCTGTGAAGTGTTTCCAAACCAAGGCTGCCAAAGAAGATCTTTGCCAGCTAGTTGTGGTCCCCTGGTGTCCAGGATTCTCAAGGTCTCTCCCTCACAGCTGCCTAAAGGCACAGTGGAACTTCTGAATATTCCAGGGCAGGTTTAGGCATACAGAAAATGAGGTATGGAATAGAAACAGGGAGGAAAGGGGAAGACATAAAACAATGTAAAAGCACTGGAGAGTCCAGATTAACTGGAAAGTATTGCATAGATGTGAACAGTTTGCACTGGGACATAAAGCAATCTTAGCTGTATTGGGGACACATTTAGGTTGCAAATGGAGCATAAGTTAGGGATCCTGAAGGTTAATTTTGCAGGACAGTGTAGGCTGGAATCCTTAGACGGAGATTGTATTTTTATGGGTCTGAGGTAAACGTCAAGGGGAAATAACACAAATAAAACGAGCATTCTGGAAAAAAGATTTCAAAGTGCTTGGGGGCTTATTTAGATACAGAGCTTGAGAGGAATAATTCAAAATAGATTTAGGTGCTGGACAAACCCTACAGACAATGCTGGTTATCTGTACTCTCTTCTTTTTTAGGTTTTAGAATACATAAATGGGAGTTTGTAGATATTTGTTGAGAAACTGTGAAAGTTTAGCTGAGTTTCCACCAAATTAGTATCATTTTAACATAGACTTTTATGCAATAATATTATATGATAGTTAACATTTCTAAGAAAACTTTTGTTATAAAAATGTTAATACCATTTCGGAAAGGGAGATAAGGGCTACAGAGTTTTCTATTCTTGAACCAATTGGTATTTCTAATGCATTTACTATTGCCTTTTCCATTAATCTGCATATGTACTTAATCCTCTCCTTATCCAGTTTAGATCCCATAATCATTATGTAATCATTACTCTTTATACACTCTTAATTCTGCTGTTTTTCTCTCCTATTATCATACTCACTGGTAAACCCCAACCTTCATTAAATTCAACTGTCTGCCCTCTCTGTGCCTGTGGTTGAACAGTTAGATAGAGATGGCTGGAAGAAAACACAGAACCATGCTACAGTTCCCAAGTACTTGATGGCAGTATTGCAGTTTTCCCTGTATCCTAATCCATTCTCTTTTACCATCTCTATAATGACCCCTAGAAGCCAGCTTTGTATGGGTTGTAAGCAGCATATTCAAGGGAGTGCTGACTGATTGTAAGAGGTTACATTTTTCTAATTTTCCTTGCAAGACTGTATCCATCTATGTATTTTAGCCTCATTTCTGTTTCAGAGTTAAATAGTATCTTCAAGGGTATCACAGGTGAAAATTTAAATTTTAAAACTATTAAGAGCACATTTAGCTTTTTATTATTAGGAGAATGAGGTAAGAAATGCTTCCCTACCGCGTGTTAAGGACCTAAATCAATCCATGAGGTGCTCATGTAATTAATAGCGTTTGGTAGCAAAATGGTCTTAAGACACATGGTAAGAGATTCATGTACCACATGCCAGCGGTTCTAGTTCTGTTTTTGCCAAGTAGGCAAGTCACCTAACCTCTGTATGTTTTTTCCTCTATGCACAGGGTACAGTAACTGCCCTTTATTACATAGAACTTTTGGGCAGATAGATGATGAATGTGCATAGAAATATTTTGCCCTTTTTAAAGGAAAGAAGAAATTTTAAAACCTCAGTTATCCCGAAGCACAGCTATTTATTTATTTACATTACTTTTTAATTCTTTCTTTTAAAAAAATTATACAGTAAATATGAAATCTTTATAATAGAAAGAAATAAACTTGAGTTGAAAAATAAAGGAAATCTTCAGTCACTTAGTAGTCTTTTTGCATTCCACTTTACAATAGGTGGGCCCATCATAATACCACTACTATTACTAATTTTATATGCACAGAGCATTTTTACTGTGGGCCAGGTACTGTGCTGAGTGTTTTTACAGAACTTCCTGTGACAAGTGAGAAATGCGTTTCTTTAAAAGCATCTTCAGTCATGACATTTATGTTGTCAAAGAGACTCCCATAACAACAATGAAAATTGATGCCCAGCATGATCTTTACAGATATTTTTAGCAACAAAGTATTGAAGTAAATTGGACTAATTAGCGAACTCTTGGTTAATAGAAAAAACGAATTATGCCCTAATAATTCGGACTAGTTGAGATTCAGGAGATTTTAGTCTAACTTCTGCATTGGTCTGTATAGATCATCTGGAAATTTCCAGACATAAAGTACTCTCAGCTAAGGGTAAGTTATTAATGATGTTTCACAGGCTTTTAGAGTTAATAACCCCTGCATTAAGTAACAAAGTCCTAATCTAGTCAAGTTCTATTTAATATATTTATACAGTTATTTCGCATTCATTCTCATACTTTACTTTTTGCATTTTTACTAACTTTTACAAGAGCCAATTTTATAAAAGGTTACATAAATAAGAATAGTCACAACCAGTACGAATCTCCATCTTCCTGTTTCCCAACGTCAACCTTGCTATGCAAAGAAATGGTTTCCCTGACCATTCTTTGCCACTCTTGGCCTCATTTTAAGGGGCTGTGTGTTTCCCTAATGTGTAAATTAACCTCCTATCTTTTGTCATATGCTTTTACTCAACAAGGTTTTACTTTATGTCTATTGACTTACTTTGTCATATATTCCTGCACCATGACCTGATATGAAATATTTTTGTCTCTCCCATACTGCTATTTGAAATTTATGCTGTGCTTGCTTTCAAAAAGGAAACTTAAAATACCAAACCTGGATCAAAGTAGAACAATTAAAGATTAAATAATTAAGTGCCATAAGCAATCCTTATACATGTATAATATTTTATCAGAATCTGGGAATAAAATTGTTCCTAGTCTGGAAACTAAATTTAGCTTTAGGCCATTCAGCAGCTAAGTCATAAAAGTAAACATAAAGGTTTTGTTTTTGTTTTGGGGGGTTTTTTTGGCCTCCTTGTCTGATAAAATGAGGCATCCCAGATCATCAGGTAGGATTTATCTTTTCCTTCAGTTCAGGTGGTAAACAAAAAAATATGTCAGTGAAGTTTTATTACATTAAAAATACATTACAAGAGCTAAAATGTGGGTTGACATGCCACAATAAGACATGTGTCCCATTAACTACTTTAAGCAGGCCCAGGCTAATGTCCCAGTTCTCTTGTCACTCCCTTTCGAATTCCTGCCCCCACTCTGTGTGCAGTCATGTATATATGTCATTCATCCTCTCATTACCCCCTTCCTCTTTCCAATTCCATCTACTGATCCTGTTTCTATCCTTTGAAGGCCTCTGCTTATTGGCTTCTATCTAAGACTCTGACCTCCACTTCTGACTCTGTACCTTTTGTCACATTTAAATATTGTGATTTGATTAACTGGCCAGTATTCAGGTTTCAACATCACTGAGTAGATGCCTCGCCCAATGCCTCTGATAGCCTGCTGGCCTTCTTGTGTCTGGTCTGGAGAGAGCTGCCTTTGAATCCAGTGTTAATTCTAAATCCAGTCGGTTGTAACCCAGGTTGTAGCCTAATGGAAGTTAAAGGAGTGTGTATTTTTCTTTCTCTACTAGGTAAGAAACTCTAGAACTTTACTAAGTTCAAATCCCTGTCTGCCATTAACTGCATAACTTTATACTCTCTGTGCCTCAGTTTCTTCATCTGTCAAAATAAGTGTAACAAGAGTTTCTCCATCATAGGGTTGGGTTGTTGTAAGAATTAAATTAGTTAACACATGCAAAACTCTTTATGGGAGATGAATGCCACATAGTACACACCACATTGTAATTATAGTCATTATCACTATTACAGCATTCAAACCATGATAGACTGCACAGGGTGCTTTTCCTAGAACCAAATTTTAGGAAGAGCTTCACCCATGGAACTTTCACAAGGGTGTTGTAGAGGCTGTTGCAGCCCTGCTTACATCTCAGGAACTATTTTTCCTGCTTTGATATTCCCCCAGTTTGTAGCTGTTTAGGTGTTGCTGCTACCAATCTTTTCTGGAGAGCTGCTCATGGGCAACAGAACCCATCACTCCTAGGTTACCTGAGAGTTACACACCTCTCCCATGGAATAGCCTCTATCCAGTGACTGACATATACAGGGCTATGAAAGCCCAGCCCGCCATCTCTAGGCAGAACAAACTCTGGTATAATTTATGTTTCAGATCTCTACATGGAATCAGGCTAAGACTAGGTTATATCTGAAATCGCCTCCTTGTTAATTTACTTTACTTGGCTAGCCTGCTTCCCTCACTCCCATACACGATTTTCCTGAGCATATTCTCTCAATAAATCACTTGCACACAAATCCTCATTTCACATTCTGCTTCTAAGGAAACTGACCTATGGGAACGGACAACATAATATGCCCCGTTTTTATTCATGGTTTGGTATAAGTTCTTTTCTTGAAGTGTAAATTCCAGTGTTAATTCTTAACTAGCTTCTTTTTATTTCTCATGATAATCTGATACATGGTTATAGTTACTTGTTTCTATTTTATTTTCCCCTTTATTGTTGATTTTAAAACTTTTTTGAATACATAAAATAGTAATATGTTTCAAAATCCCAAACTAGATAAAAATGAATAATTGAAGAAGTTACATTTACTTTTTTATCTTTCCACCTCATTTCCATATACTTAATGTAGATATCCAATTTCACTGGTTTCTGGCTTAACCTTTTTTTTTTTTTAACCAGTACTCCAAGTTTTTATTGTTTGTCCTTGCATCAATCTATTGAGTTCTCAATTTCAGTTATTATATTTTAAAATTTCAGTGTTTCTATGGATTTTTTTTAAGATTTTAAGTAGAAGATTCTACTTCTGGGCTGAAATTTTTCACTTTCTCCTATATTTTTTTGAATGTATTAATCATAGTCAAAGTCCCTATATAATAACTTCAAAATCTGGATTTCCTATAGATCTTTTTCCTAGTTTTAGGTCATTTGGTCCTGTCTTTTGGTATGCCCAAGGTGCTAAAAGACATCAAACCAGAGACTTAAGAAACACTAAAAAACTGAGTAGTAAAATAAAAAGAAAATCACAGTTAAGCACATCATAGTGTCAAGTTGCCAAAAAACAAGTTTTGATTGAATGCAGGACTCACTTATGAAAAATATCATTTAATAAACAGAGATTCTATCTTTTTCTAAAGAGAATTTGATTTTGTTTTTGGCATGTAATTTAAGTTAGTATAATCCAATCAGGGACCAAGGGGCCTCAAGGCTCTCTGTTGGGTTTTTTTGAGGGCTGATCTATTTATGGTTGTCTCATTCTTAGGATCTTGTCTTCCAGGGTTTCAGAAGAAATCCTGGAATATTTACCAAAGTTCTCCTATCTTGGCAAAACTTGAACTCTAAAGCTGTATCACTAAAACTAAGACTGCCAAAGATTCTACTCAGGTTTTCAATCTCTCATCTGTGGGAGAAAAAGGGGTCAAATACTTTGGTTAACCTCTTGGTGCTTCCCTTCTATATAATATCTCGACTCCTTAAGTCTTGATTCTAGTAGTAGTTCTCTAATGCCTTCAAACATTAAAAAAAAATTGTGCCAAATTTTTCTAGCTCTTCTTCTCAGGAAGGTTAATCTTTTATAAGCTAGTCCACCAGGTGTATAACAAGAACCCTCAAGACACAATATTTTAATTATATGAATTCTCTCTAGGTTTAATATTATATTCAATATTATTCCAACTAATATTGCATTAAGAATTTTCCTTTCTTTTCTTTTTTATTTTATGGTAGAAGAATCAAGGACAACCTTACAAAATGATACTGAGAATCATCTGGAAGATTAAACATCCAAGAACTGATATGAAAAAAATTTTAAAGGGGACCATAACAAATTTGGGATGGGGTTTATCTAATCCTGCTGTATCTTAAAAATTTTAAAAAATTAGATGCAGTTAAAAATATGGAATTATTTTGACACTAGAGATTGAATAGATGGATTAATGGAAAGAATAGAAGCCAGAAATAGATCTAAAATAAAAGTAGGAATTCTAATCATAGTATCTCTCTCTATATATTTTCTCTTGGTTTTGTTTCTCTGAAGAATTCTATCTAATACTACCAGATTTTGGTATCAGGAAGAGGCATCTTGCTATAACAAATATTTAAAAACATGAAAGTGTCTTTGGAACTGGGTAATGGGTAGAGACTAGAAAAGTTTGAAGAACATGTTAGAAAAAACCTTAACTGTCTTGAAGAGACTGTTGGTAGAGGTATGAATGATAAGAGTGTTTTTGGTGAAGTCTTAGATGGAAATGAGGAATATGTTAGTGGAAACATGTTACTAGAGGAAAGCAGGTCTTTGTTGTAGAGTGGCAAATGACTTGGCTGAATTCTGTTCTAATGTTTTGTGGAAGGTAGAACTTATAAGTGATGAAAATGGATATTTAACGGAGAAGATTTCTAAGCCAAGTCTTGAAGATGCTGCCTCCTTTCTCTTTGCTGTTTATATTAAAATGTGAGAGAAGAGAAGTAGTTTGAGAAAGGAATTGTTATGCAAAATGGAAGCAGAACTTTCCGCTATATTCTTAAGCATCTCGGGGTAATTCTTTTGAATGTCCAGATGTTGGACAAATCTCAGGAAGGGAATAGACCAGCTCCATAATTTGAGAAGCAGCAGGACAGGGACTATGATACTTTCAGGAGATGAGTACGTCCTCTACTTTGTTGTTACCACTGGTCCATACCCCATGCTCCTTGAATCCCTTCAGAGTGGGTGCTTTAGGCCAGACAGTCTTTTTCCATTTGAAACTTCGCCTTGTCCCATTTGGAGTTCCTTGAACTCTCTGCTTCTTGTCTTTGTCATAGCACAGGCAGTTCAGAGTGCTGAGAGTAGGGCCGTGTACTAGAAACTTGTGTTGGGAAGCAGGAGTGCATCCTGAAGTCTCCAGGAATGGTAAAGGGATTAAGGGCTGAAAAGAGGGCTAGGGCAGGGACAGGGGAAAGACCCCCGTGGAAGAGCAGGCAGACCCCTGCAATCACTAGCACTCCTGAAGGGCTGACCCCAGACACAGAAGTCAGGGGCTGTCTTGGGTCAGGTAAGCTCATCATTGGGAGTGGAGGTATGCATCTGTGGGGAGCTCCCCAAATTCTTCCTGACCTAGGTTTCCTCAAGAGATGTTCCTCTCCTGGTCGACCAGGAGAATATGGGTATCCAATACAAGTGGGTGTGCATGAAAGGATCATCATCCAATTTTCCTTTCTAGGAAGACTTACCCTCTAACCCAACTGGCAGGAAATGATACCTTTAGTTGTGATGCCAGGACCAATCATCCTGAGACCTGGGAAACTGCTGTGCTGACAGGAGCATGGGTGGAGAGGGGAGAGAAAGAGTCTGTTCTGTATCCTCCTGGTAGTGACTCAGGGGATCCCCCACTGTGTGAGTCAGTACTGGTGGCTAGTGTGGCCCACCTATCTACCACTATCCACTAAGTAGCAGATTTTGCTACTGTGAGCTCAAAGGTTTTGAGTTTAATGGTTTTGTGCTCAATTTTTCTTTCTTTTTATTTATGTATTTATTTATTTATTTATTTATTTATTTATTTATTTATTATTTTATTATGTTATGTTAGTCACCATACAGTACTTCGTTAGTTTTTGGTGTAGTGTTCCATGATTCATTGTTTGTGTATAACACCCAGTGCTCATTGAAATATGTGTCCTCCTTAATATCCATCACTGGGCTAACCCATCCCCCTACCCCCCAGCCCTCTGAAACCCTCAGTTTGTTTCCCCGAATCCATAGTCTGTCGTGGTTCATCTCCCCGCCGATTTCTCCCCTTCATTTTACCCTTCCTTCTCCTATCGTCCTCCATCCAATTCCTTATGTTCCACAAATAAGTGAAACCATATGATAATTGTCTTTCTCTGCTTGACTTACTTCACTGTGCTCATTTCTTCTTGACAAACCCTTAGCACGATAGCATAGTGACTACACAGGTTGCTCTTGTGGTAAATTGAAAATAAATAGAAATGTCTATCTCCTCCCCCTAAAAAATGAAACTGGAACCTGAAGAATGTAATTACTGCTACCACCTTAGGTACTTCTGCCTTGATGCATGCTGAGACACCAGCACATTTTTTGGCCCCTATTTTTGCACCATCAGTGCAAATTTCAACACAGTTAAAAAGGTAAATGAACTTTTAGTATTATCATGAAAATAGTTTTGTCCCAAATGGGTCCTGGAGAATCCCAAATGTGTGTGGGACCACCCTCTGTGAACTGCTACACCAGAATGCCAATTAAAACTAGATAATAGACACAACTGTAACACACTGTTTAAAATTAAGTATTCAAAAGTAAATAGCAGGCCATGTTGTTCATAAAGTAAGTAGAAAATTATACCAGACTCAGAGCTTTTTAACTTCTATGAACTCCTGAAAATACACACAGATGCAAAATTTGTGTACGGGCTCCTTGAAATGATCTGTGGGTCCCAGGTTAAAAACTTGTCAGTAGGTACTGTGCATTATACTTCATAATTTTTGTTGTCTCTCTCAATGCCATTTGAGCTTATATGCTCTGCCTCTGCCTAAAATGTAAAATCCCAGCGTTTCATGAATTCTGTTAAAAACATTTACAATTTCTTTTGTTGAATCAGCTTCACCCAAGGAGCTTCAGATTCCTTTTGTGTTCTCTCAAATTTTCTGCCCTCCTTCTTACTTAGCAATGATGCTGCTGTCTTTCTTTGCTGTCATAATTATTGAAGAATAATTCCCCACTGCCACAAATTATTATAATATCTGTTGTCAACATTAACACTAATCCCTAAATATATTTCTCTCAGTCACTTTCATTTCACCTCAATACCTAAATCCACTCCACCAGGGTTAGAGCCAACAGTAACTGCATTTAGCCTCAGGAATAATTGTGAATTAAGAAATCACTTTTCTAAAAGAAGTCAGTAATGACATGAGGCACAAGCATGTGCTTAAAAAAGGATCACAGAGGGGCGCCTGGGCTGCTCAGTGGGTTAAAGCCTCTGCCTTCGGCTCAGGTCATGGTCCCAGGGTCCTGGGATCGAGCCCCGCATCGGGCTCTCTGCTCCGCGGGGAGCCTGCTTCCCCCTCTCTCTGCCTGCCTCTCTGCCTCCTTGTGATCTCTGTCTGTCAAATAAAAAAAATCTTTAAAAAAAAAAAAAAGGATCACAGAAAGTACATGTATGAAAGTTAATGGCTATGCATCATGCCAGTAAGTAGTATATTCTTTAAAATAAAGTTAATATTTATAAATATTAGGCAACTATTTGGATTCTGTCTATAATGCTATGTTTGCTTCTCTACTGCCTTAAAACAAAAAACATCTTAAGAAAGAAAACAGGGGTGCCTGGGTGGCTGAGTCAGTTAACCATCTGCCTTTGTCTCAGGTCATAATTCCAGTGTCCTGGCATAGAGTTCCACATGGGGCTCCCAGCTCAGTGGGGAGTCTGCTTCTCCCTTTGCCCACTCCCCACCCCCGGGCTCATGCACTCTCTCTCACAAGAATAAATAAATAAAATCTTTAAAAGAAAAGAAAACAATGGAATGTACTTGCCTTTTTATTTTCTAGAAGTCTGGTGTTATAAAGCAATTTAAGAAGGGAGTTGAGGGAAACTGGGGGGGAGATGAACCATGAGAGACTATGGACTCTGAAAAACAACCTGAGAGTTTTGAAGGGGCAGGGGGTGGGAGGTTGGGGGAGCCATGTGGTGGGTATTATGGAGGGCATGCATTGCATGGAGCACTGGGTGTGGTGTAAAACTATGAATTCTGCTACGCTGAAAAGAAATGAAATAATAAATAAATAAATAAATAAATAAGAAATTTTAGACACCTACTAGACCCAATATCTATGCTAGGCTTCATGTAGAATGAGTAAGAGATGATTCCTGCCATTGAGGTGTATACAACTTGGAAAAGGAGAAATATATGTATAAAATAAAGTAGGTAACTTGGAATATGATAAATTCTAATAAAAATGCAAAATTCATACAAAGAGTAAGATTAATTCTGTTTGAGGCATACTAAAAGATTCATGGAGAAAATGGAATTTGAACAGGATCTTGAAAATTGAATAAAATCACAGGTGATAGAGATAAGGAGGAAATTCTAGGTGAAAGTAATGGATATAGGGAAAATGTTGGGGTGTTTCAGGAATGAAGAGCCCTTCAGTTGAGAGCTTTGGGTAAGGAAAAAATCAGAGAGGGTGAGGGAGTGTTCTTGAGGGGAAGCCTGCCTCATCTGGCCTTACCTTACCTTTTCAGCCTTATCTCCTATTGTGCTTCTCCTTGATCTCTCACTTCAGCTACGTGGGTCAGGTCCTTGAACTCAAAATGCACCCCTGTCAATATGGCCTTCGCCTGTGCTCTATCCTTTGCTGTGTGGCTTTGCCACGATAAATCCTATCCAGTGTGCAGATCTTAGCTCACTCCCTATCCTTAAGGAAGTCTTTCCTGATTAATCTGACTAGGTTGAACCCCTATTTTATACTCATTCATGTCATGCTGTCATTCTTCTTTGTAATACTTCACACTGAAAATGCAGTTTTATAAATATATGTGGTATTTTCATTAATGCTTGTCTTTGCCAAATAGAATAGATTTATTAACTGTTAGCACCTGCTTTGTTAATGAATTTTTCCTAATAAATATTATATGTGTGGAAAGTTTCATTTGACACTGGCTTCCATTACAAACTAGGAAGGTTTTGTGGGAGTAACCCTTACCTTCTCAAATTTTATTGGCAGATACTCTTCTCTACCAAGACGAATACAAGAAAACTGAATTGTTTGGGAAAATTTGCAAAAACTGCACAACTTCAGTGCATCAATTCCCTGGTGCCCAGCATAGAATCTTGCTTCTTGGTAACAGCTTCCCTAGTATAGAAGCTGTGCCTTCCACTTTAGCTTCCCAAAGATTTGTGGACAAGCAATGGCCATGGGAAAAACTAAATGCTCTGTTACTATAATGTTGCTGTTCCTGGTAATGGCTACAGAATCCCTGCTGCCAAAATCAAAACTCCCTAAGAGTTCCAAGAAGTAGGAATGATGACCACTTGTGTTTATCCTTTTATCTCGAGGTCATAGCGCAGTACCTGGCACATGGCAAACACAATGAATACTTATTGAATGAAAGATGACTGAAGGTAGACATGAATTAATGGTGCACAAAAAGAAGGAAGTTAACCACAGTGAAACAGTTTGCCTGCTCCTACCAAAATGATATGAATATAAAAAACAATTTTAAAAAATTGCTTTTGAGTTGTGAATTCAACTAAGTGTTTTTCAAGTGTTTACAACTGGTTTCCAGTGTTCCTCTGAAAAACTTGTATTTTGCAATTTTGAAATCTTGCTATGATGCAAGGAATTTGGATAAAAAAATTAATGGGTACCCTTGGGGGATAAAACTCTGTGGCATAATTTTAAAGTTTCACTTATTTTGAAGGAAGTTTAGAATCTCCTGATTTACAAGGAAACACAGGTCAGGTCTTTCCCACCTACTGCAAAAGAGCACAGGGCAGGCACACCATGGACGCTGAATATTTGTCAGCTGAAAAAAATGTAGTCAAAAAACGAGGTCCTTTGTCCACAAAAATCCCTTCTTGTTCTGCACTGTAAATGAGTCATTTAAGTGGTGACAAGGTGAATAATCACAAAACTTCATTTCTTATCAGAGAAAAAATGACAACTTTGAAAAATGAACAGAATATTTGGTGTTTCAATAATAAGAGTTTCATTTGACAAAATTTCCCATAGATTTTGGAACATTCAGTGATAGGGGAATTATTTCTAAGAAGAACAGAATTTGTTGTAGCCTTCTTTTATCAATATCGATTGTATCAGAAGAATCCATTGCATGTCCCCAGACTAGCAATTCCTCTCTTTCTATTCATTCTCTCTGTATCTCTAGACTTTTAACCCAGCACACCCATACCACAGGCCTCAGGCTTATCTAACAAGCCACAGTAAACATGTGCTGCCCAGCTCAGGGATTTCCTAGAGTTTGAAAATGTGTTGTAATATATGCCAAGCATGGCCAATAGGTTCTTGCAACTACTCCCTCCCCTTCCTTTTGTCTTCCTATATGAGCCCCTCAGCAACTCTTAATTCTTGACCTGCTTGATTTTCTACCAGTTCCATTTTGTTACCATCAGATTGGGTAACATGGCCTCTCAGCTGTGTGCTCCCTGCCGCTCCTAGTGAAGTGTAGAACTGCATGGAGCCCAAGCCTGGAGACCAGGCTTGTACAGCCAGAAAGATATTTATTGCTCCAACCCAGTATTTCAGTTTACCTGTGTAATCCAAGACCTAGAAAAATATGATTAAAAGTGTCCTGGTTAGTCTATGCCAGGCCACCTAAAAAGAGAGGAGGAACAGAAAGGCAACTTCAGTCCTTGAGAGCCAAGAATGGAAGAGAAATAGCTGGAAACACCTAAGGGCTCCTCCTCCACAATTTAAGGAAATGAAACATTTTGAAAATGTGTATCAAAATAACTCTAGTTACTCATTTAATGCACCTGGGTCCCACCCATTCATTTAGAGACTTAATCAGTAACATTGAAATATGGTTATAAATATGGCTTACTGAGAGACAAGATCCTGATTCTCTGAGGGTGAGGGGTAGGTATATATATTTTGAAAAAACTTCTCAGGACATCTGGATACCATCCCTACTGAATTAAATACTAGACTTGAATAAACAAGAGATACTGAGTATAAATGTAAGGTTTAACTGGTCTTATCCATCTACCTGTGGAAAATAGTCTGGAATGTGTTTCCCAATAGGAGAAAATGAAGATCTGTTTCATTTGCTTTGCTCTGTAAGGAACGAGGGAAAAAGGAGGAAAAGTAGGCTTACTACTGGGATCCCCTGAGTGGAGTCAGGCATTGAAAGTATAAGGTTCTAGGTCCGTATATAATTTCTCTTATGTGAGGGGATGGAATTGAGGGGGTAAGAGGGAGGGAAAGGAATGGTCCATATTGTAATCCTAGTTTATAATACCTTCTGGAGAGCAACAGTAAAGACCATTTCAGCAGTTTGGGTAGGACAGGGGCTTTCTTTATGGTTTTGGGCAAGATAGCCCAGTACTACTTCCATATACTCCCTTCCTCCTTTCTTCCTTCCAGTCACTGTTAGATCCTCAGGGGCTGTCCTCATTCCCAGTAATTTCACCTTGTTTCTGCTCTCTGTTTGGAAATATGTCAAGACAAGTATATGATTAAACCACTAGTAAAACAAGTTCAGAAAATGAACACTTTCTTAGTTTCAAGAACATGTGAAAATGCTTTTGATAAAAGCATAAGAAAAAGAATAAGAAAAATTTTACCAACAGTATGATGTCAACTACATGAAAGAAAGATCACATGACAAAAAGACTGGAAGGAATAAAAGCCTGAGATTAACAATGTGAACACTGGTTTTCTTGGGGTGCTAGGATGACATATGATTTTCTCCTGTGTTTTTTTTTTATTTTTTTTCCCTGAAATTTGGAATTCCTTAATTTTAAAATATTTTTACTATTCTGATAATCAGTAAAGAAAAACAATTTAGCCAAAAGACTAAGATCAATGCACTGAACACAGGTTGAAATACCATGGTTTGGAATTTAGAGTTTTCCCTTAATGATATTTATACTGCATAATAGTAAAAACTATAGCAAAAAAAATTAACATTAGTAATCCTTTTTCTTAAAAACATTTATGTAGTGTTCACTTCAGCAGCATATATATTAAAAACATTTATGTGCTAAAAAAATCTATGTAGATTTCTAAATTTTTTTTAAGTTTGGTATTCTTAACAAGCAAATAAAAAGAGGAATTTGCAACGCTGATTTTTACAAGTAACAAAGGATTTCAAGAGACTTCACTGGTTTTCACTGTGATCAGTCCTCCTTATAATTGTCTAAACCCTTCTTACTGTGGATATTACATTCTGGAAAATGAATATATTAGTTTCACCAGCTCCCCACAGCCTCTCACAAGCTCCCTATACTTGGTATTCTACCACACTCTCTTTCCCATACCATTCCTACATCTCTGGAGGTCCAGGGTCCCTAGGAAATTGAAGTATCTTAGGCTCTTAAAAATGGAGTTGTCTTCAAGTTGTGAGCTGTTTGAAGAGCTAAGTACAGTCTTAGGGCACAAGAGGACCTTCATCCTGTTGGATAGTCAATAGGTGATAGGATATTGTTGATCATCAGATCTCACTAAATGGAATCAAGAGATTCAGGGTCACTGCACAAAGATAGAGTAGTCTCTGGGGTTTTGTTTTGTTTTTTTTTCATTTCTTTTTAGCGTAACAGAATTCATAGTTTTACACCACACCCAGTGCTCCATGCAATGCGTGCCCTCCACAATACCCACCACATGGCTCCCCCAACCTCCCATCCACCGCCCCTTCAAAACCCTCAGGTTGTTTTTCAGAGTCCATAGTCTCTCATGGTTCATCTCCCCCCAAATTTCCCTCAACTCCCTTCTCCTCTCCATCTCCCCATGTCCTCCATGTTATTTGTTATGCTCCACAAATAAGTGAAACCATATGATAATTGACTCTCTCTGCTTGACTTATTTCACTCAGCATAATCTCTTCCAGTCCCATCCATGTTTCTACAAAAGTTGGGTATTCATCCTTTCTGATGGAGGCATAATACTCCATAGTGTATATGGACCACCTATAAAGAACTTCTCAAACTCAACACACACAAAACAGATAATCATATCAAAAAATGGACAGAAGATATGAACAGACACTTCTCCAATGAAGACATACAAATGGCTATCAGACACATGAAAAAATGTTCATCTGGGTTTTGTTTTACATCTATTTAGCTTCTGTCTCTGCAGACTCCTGGTAGCTTCTTAGGGTTTGAAGATTTCTTCTCTCTACTTGATGTCTCCCCTCTCCCAGGAAACCATTTTTATCTAGACAAGGAGCAAGAATATACGGTCTCTACATATGCATCAGAATATTTCTGGTCAACACCTAAACCAGTGGCTTTTTAAACTTAAGACATAGAATTTTTCATCTTTGTTTTCTTAGTTATTTGGCGATCCCTTTTCCCCAACATCAGCAAATGAAGGTTAAATAGAAAGAACATATGCTGATGAATTCTTCATTGTTTTGACCTATTAGAAATTGCATAATGCACTGAGCTGGCATCCACTTGCTTTATAGACTCATCTACTTCTAGCTCTTACCCAATTATGCTGGACCATTTGCAGTTCCAGGAGTGTGCTGACTATGCTATATCCTTTATGCTATTCATTCTTACTTGCTCTTCTCTTTACCAAAATTATCTTCCTTTCACTCATCTTGCAAACCTCTTCAAAATTCAGTTCTAATGTCTTCCTCTCAGAAACCTTCTCTGAATCTTCATCCCATCCTTGGACTTCCAGAGTAAGAGGAAGCAAATTCAGATGGTCCTTGATACCCCAGGTCATTGGCTTAGCAAGTCTGAGTAACTCACTTGAAGAACAAGCTGATCCAGGAACCAATCTCTATAGGCTCCTCCTTGATAACAAGGCCATTTTCATATAGAATATTCCATTCTTATGTTGTCACCTAGTAAACCCTGACCTTTCTTTGTGAATATGAGGAGTGTTCAGGGGCACTGTCTTGCTGTGGCTGGCTAGGTACACCACTCCATGACAAAATGAGAACCCAGAGGATTATATGGTTCTACTATCTCTCTGCTAGCAAGTTTGTCACCAATAAACTCTATTTTATATTTTGACCACATGGTGACTGTAGCATATGTGTTTAGGTGCCCATTGTGCCTGGGTCTGTGAAAACCTTGCACATTATAGTAATCAATTTATTTGTTTGTATCCTGATTAGACTGTAAATTTCTTGGGGGCAATTTAATGCCTTATTTGATTTGGTATCCCTAGCACAATTCTTGCACATAATAGGTGCTCAAGAAGAGATTAGTGAGCATTTCCTTTTATTCATTAAGCCTCACATACATGTCTGTCATTTACTGAGTCAAAGATTACCCAGTGTGTTTGTTGAATATCATTCTTAAACAAAGAATGCTAATCCTTAATACTGGGGATTAAAGCCCTGTACGTGGGTAATAAGGGATGACACTAAATCAAACTGGAAAGTTTAGAGATCTCTCTAATTACATGGTTAATAATTATTCCTCATATTTTTTATGTCCAAGAGCCACTTAACTTTAAAATTAATTACATGGTCCTGGTCCAACCAAAATGACCTCTACAATGACTCATGAAATGCTCATCATTCTTGTTTATGAGCTCCAAGAAGAATTTTAGGGTTTTATGTGAACCTATAATTATGTGCATGTGTACTTGTTTTCCATTATTTCAGATGGAGACTTCTAAAAGTAAAATAGTTTTATCTGAGATAAACATTAAGGTAATTTGTGTCTACACAACTTGGCATAACTTGACATTTGTGTCAGAGTGAGTACAACACTATCTAGGAAAATGTTTAAATGGTCTTTATTTAATTGGTTGTAGGATTTCTTCTTTTGATGTTTCATTCTAATGCTACATCAGATATAATTTCCTATGTAGTAACATTGTTAGTGCTGAAAATAATATGTACCCACATATATTTTTGAAAATTGGAAGAAATAAATATGCAGACCTTCTAAAAATCATAGCTTTCCAAATCACTATTACATGCTTTGGAGAAGGGCATAGAGAAGTAAGTAAGTTATATGCAGAGATGTCAAGTACATCTGCTTGGTTGAATCTTACAAATGTAAAATTAACATATGTGGTAGGAGACAGTGGGAGAAGAATAATGTTAAGAAGAGAGAACAACTTAAAGAGCTTTGTACCAAGACTGTATGTCATTATTTAAATTGTTAACAATCAGCTTAAGTATGATATGCATATCATTGTCTTCAATTCATGGGTAAGGAAATTGATGCTAAACATTATTCAGCTAACATGTGGCAGAGCAGGAATATAAATCTAAGCTGGTGATTGTTCTTCCATCTTGTAAAACTTTTCATTTATGCCGATAAGTAACTTGGAACATGGCTTTTGAAGTTAGGTCATTCTGGATTAATTTCTCTTCTCTGCTACTTACTAGCGCAAAATTGGTTAAATTGCCTAGCCTCAGCTTCCCTGTCTATAAAATAAGAATAATACTCATCTCACAGCATTGTAGTGAGGCTTACAAGGGGTAGTATGATTCAAATCTAAACTGCATCACTTGGTTGTAATAGATCATGGAGACATCTTTTAACTTCTCGTAGCCTGTTTCTCCATTTGTAGGAGATGGAGAATAATAATCCCTATCTCTCAAGGTTATTGTGAGGATTAAGCGAGATAATCTAGGTGAAGTACTAAGCACATAGTAAGTGCTTGATAATTATTAGCGAACATCATTTTCATATAGTGCTCAATACATTGTAGTTATTGAATCTAGCCATTCTTAAGATAGAACGAAAAATAAATGGTTGAATAAATAAATTGTTTGGTAGCAGAGCTCTCATGGGGGACCTAACTGGTACTAAGAAGTTTATATTTATTTATTTATTTTTAATATTTTATTTATTTATTTATTTAAGAGAGAGAGATCACAAGTAGGCAGAGAGGCAGGCAGAGAGAGAGGGGGAAGCAGGCTCCCCGCTGAGGAGAGAACCTGGTGTGGGGCTCGATCCCAGGACCCCGAGATCATGACCTGAGCTGAAGGCAGAGGATTTAACCTACTGAGCCACCCAGGCACCCCAAGAATTTTATATTTATTTCTTCTTTTATTTGTGTGCTATTTATAAAAGGCAGGGTTATATTTTAAATGAAATATGCTGCTGGAATGCTCTTTTCTGTATATAAATTTCTCACCATTATTTGTATATGAGGAACTGCTGAACTGTTGAACTTAAATGATAGGTCTAGCTCACAGAGGATCACAGAGATACCCCATGGAAGTATGGAGAGCACAGCTAAGAGCTCAATAGCTATTTATGGGCAGGCAATATCAGACCCTCTGCTTTTGCTCCACATTGATCAAATCCTACACTGGTTTCCTACACCTCCTCTTCCTCTTTGCCCTCTTCCCTTATATCAAATACAGATATTTATCTTTCTTACTTCAGAGAAGATTTCTCCATTCTCTCTTCTGGCACTTTCCATTACAGTTTACCTTATGAGTAGTAGTCTCCTATGAGGCATGATTTCTGGGATAACAGAAATGCCGCCTGTTCCCCAATACTTTTTTGATCTACCAAATAAGCCATGTATTCCAGAGTTCACACTCTGTGTCCTTGCCTGACCAAACTGGGGATTGTTTAAGAGTTCTAAAAGATGTAACTCATTAGGCCTTATCAGACACGTATAAGTGATATAACAGTGGTGTTACCATAATGCTTCAAAAAGTGGTAGGGCTTCCTCAGCAGTCCCTTGAATGTAGCTGGGAAGAATAGAATTGAAGGTGGAGGTAATTCTGGACTTCCTCTTGGGCTGCCTAAATCAGAATGTATTATTTCTATCCATTAGGCATCCCTGTAAAATTTCACGGAAGGAAGTACTATTCTAATAGACGTACCTTATCAAATATATTCCTAGGCTGAGACTTTCAGAAGTTGAGACAGGTCCTTTGGTTTTTGAGGCTTCCATTACATTAAAAATTGAAAAAAAATGCTCAAGAAAGGGTTAAAATTAAATATTCAATATTATTTATGTGACTGTATGTATACTGTCATTTAGAGAAAACATCAAAATGCTATTTGAAGACTATGGTGAATAATAGGTCCTGGTCCTAAGTGAGACTTTGGTGCTGTCAGTTGTCAGCTGTCAATGATTGCAAGTTTTAAGATGAAATGAGGAAAGGATGCAGAAAGAAGAGACTTACAGTTTCCAAGACAAATTGCCTGCTTCCAGTTATGAGTCTATCGGTTGACCTTGCTTGAGGTCATTTTCCAAATCAGGACAAACTTCTGTATTTACAGATTATTTTTGAAAAATCACCTAAACTTTATTTCTGTTCCCTCCTGTCTTATGAAGTCTATTAAAACTATTATTGATACATTGTGGTAGATCAAATTATTGTTCCCAACTATTCTCTCCCTCACTGTGATAAATCTATGCCTTTTGCAGAGCCTTGCAGTGGGTGAATGGCATCCTCACCCATTGACTTTGGGTTTGACAATGTGACTTGATCTGGCCAACAGGAAGTGGGTAGAGAGGTCAGTGTGTGAGTACTGAACAGAGGCTTTAATGACATCACATGCTTCTGTTCACCTGTTCTACAACTTTTGTCCATGAGAATAACATGTCCTAGTGGTAGCTACTCCAATAACCTGGGTTCAGAATCAAAATATGCATGAAGCTAAGCCAAGCCAAGCCTGATTTATCTCACCTCACTGTAGCCCAAATGTAATGAGAGCAGGAAAAAAATGTGAATTGTTGAGATTGTTTGTTACAGCAATAAAGCTGAGTAATAAATGCATATTCTGCTGTATTTCTGAGCCAATGCTCTGTTTCTCTACTAGACTTGGAATATATTTCCACTCCAGAATATTCAGTCAAGGTTCTCTTTAAATCCAAGTCTCTCACAAATAATAGGAAGGGAGAAAACTTCACCTTCCATAAGGTTTCCACTACTATTCAAACTAGCAATTGCCCATCCACCCCAAGACTCCACTGATGACTTCACATAATAGAAACACATTGTTTAATTAACTGACATATTCAGTATGTGTACAAATGCTCTTTCATCTATCTTTCTGGATCATTATTAATCTATTTCCATTTGAAAACCCTTGTTCTGTGAGATGACATATATTTGTAATGAATTGGTGCCAAGTCTTGTGTATGGATATTAAATAAATTCTTTATTCAGAAGTGAATTTTCCTCATCAACTGTTGTCACTTACTTCTTTCTTCTAGCAGAAAATATATCTGGCCGAATTCCAGATGGATTAGGTTTCACCTGCTTGTCTTTGTCCAAGCATTTATGTTCACTCTAGTCTAGACTTTGTGGAACATACTAGATTTCAATTATACATCAGAAATTTCATCTTTTATTCTGATATAATTCCATTGATAATAGGGCTTCCAAATTTTTAGTTGAATGGAATGAATTATCATAAATTGGATTAGTGACCATAATACTTGTGATTTCCAAAAAAGTTCACCTTCATCTTGTGTTCTGAGCTAATTAGTGTTCTGCAATCAATTCCTTGTTGTTTAAGAAATCAGGCAGAATGGAAATTAGGCTTGGCAAACCAGAACCGTGACCTATACAGGTATCCTCTCTTCTATACAATATTCTCAAACAAAACAAAACAAAACAAAACAAAAATCCAATAATTGCTTTAAATAATATGTTCCCTTGAACAAAGGAAGACGAATGATATTTGCAAAGCAGTCAAAATTCAACAATGAGGCTAGACAGGCACAGCACTCTAGTACCTAGAACAAAAACAGGAGAAAGCCAAAGACTGTAGCTTATTCAAAGTGTCTGCAACAGGTATGTACTGAAAAAGGCTTTAGCACAAGCATTGCACTTTATCAGGAAGCCAAAAGGAAGAGAGAGAATAAAGGCGCAGAAATTTCAGCACCTGATGGAAGGTAAAGAACTATGGGCTGAGAGTCAGGGGCACTGAGATATAGAATCACCTCCCTAGGAACTATGTCACTTGAGCAAGTTGCTTAACCTTTCTGAGCCTCAATTACCTTATTGGTTCAACATAGTGGTTGGATTAAGTGATTTCCAAGACCCTTTGAGCTATAAATCTCCACAATCTAGAAAGAAACAGGTGTAGTATGTGGAAAATAGAGATACAGAAGCAGGTATTTTTATATTATTTCCACAAATATTACCCTTTAATCATATATCTCCATATGTCATGTGCACACAAATTTTAAATTTCTCCTTAATTTGAATTTTGAGAATTGGTCTAAGAAGAATTGGGGACAAGGAGTGCTGTTTTTGCATCAACCATAAAAACTCACCCCTTAAACATATACATCTTAATTAGCACAAAGTTTCCCCCCATTTTTCTACCATTGCCCTTTGAGAAGAAAAATCTTTGCTAAAATTTGGAACGTTGAAGGCTAACAACTGCTTGTTGAAGCATTGGTGGTTCACACTTGGTGACGATAACGCAGTATAGCATCAGTATAGCTTTCAATGAATTTATTTGATTGAGAAAACACTGCACTTACCATATAATCCCTGCTTGTTTCCAGAATTGGGAATAGATATCATTTCAGAGACTTTCACTCTTTCATCTGCCTGAGGTTTGAATTTGTACCACAGCATCCCTATCAAAAGGTTAACCGACTTATGCTCAGACATCTATGGTGGAGAATCCTCTCAGGAGGCTTTTGCATCATTGAATCGAACTGTTTCTCTCCATAGTTTCTACGTGTTAATACATATTGAATTCTTTGAAATCACAAAGCATAAGAACACTAACACTTTCACAGGTAGTTTTTCATGCATTAGTTTTTATCTTTTAATTTAATTTAATTTCTTTCAGTGTTCCAAAATTCATTGTTTATGCACCAGACCCAGTGCTCCATGCAATACATGCCCTCCACAATACCCACCACAAGGCTCACCCTCCTCCCACTCCCCCTCCAAAACCCTCAGTTTGTCTCTCAGAGTCCACAGTCTCTCATGGTTTGTCTCTCCCTCAAATTTTTCCCAACTCACTTCTTCTCTCCATCTCCCACTGTCCTCTGTGTTATTTCTTGGGCTCCACAAGTAAGTGAAACCATGTGATAACTGACTCTCTCTGCTTGACTTATTTCACTCAGCATAATCTCTTCCAGTCCCATCCATGTTGATACAAAACTTGGGCATTCATCCTTTGTGATGGAGGCATAATACTCCATTGTATATATGTACCATATCTTCTTTATCCATTCGTCCGTTGGAGGGCATCTTGGTTCTTTCCACAGTTTGGCGATTGTGGCCATTGCTGCTATGAACATTGGGGTACATATGTCCCCTCTTTCACCACATCTGTATCTTTGGAAAAAATACCCAGTAGTGCAATGCAGGGTCATAGGGTAGCTCTATTTTTAATTTCTTAAGGAATCTCCACACTGTTTCCCAAAGTGACTACACCAACTTGTATTCCCACCAACAGTGTAAAAGGGTTCCCCTTTCTCCACATCCTCTCCAACACTTGTTGTTTCCTGTCTTGTTGATTTTGACCATTCTAACTGGTGTAAGGTGGTATCTCAATGTGGTTTTGAATTGAATCTCCCTGATGGCTAATGATGATGAACATTTTTTCATGTGTCTGTGAGCCATCTGTATGTCTTCTTTGGAGAAGTGTCTGTTCATGTCTACTACCCATTTCTGACATGACATTTCATGGATTAGTTTTGATTATTTTAAAATCCTAGTCCCTTTTTTCTGAAAGCAGTTGAATTTGAATCCAGAGCTGAATTCAAACTTCCCACATGTGGTCTTTAGAAAACAAAGAACTTCCTCATCTGACATTATTAAAATAGTCTAATACTTTGTAAAGCTTTCAAAGTGTACTTGTTAAGCTCACTTTCATCTATAATAAAAGTATTTTAAAACTTTTTAGCATTCACTTCTTTATCTTGTAGTTATGAGATGCCTTTCTTGACTCGAGTGATAATTTTACATAACCTCATTACATTTATTTAATATATATGATTTGCTTTTTTAAAAAAGATTTTTTGAGAGAGAAAGAGAGCAGAGTGGGAGGGACAGAGAAAGAGGGAGAGAGAGAATCTCAAGCAGACTCCCCATTAAGCATGGAGCCTGACATGGAGTTGTATCTTGACCCTGAGATCATGACTTGACCCAAAGTCAAGAGTTCAACACTTACTAACTGAACCACTCAGGTGCCCCTTGATTTGCTTTTTAAAAAATAATAATTCATGAGGCCCCTGGGTGGCTCAGTTGGTTAAGCATCTGATTCTTGATTTCAGCTCAGGTCATGACATTAGAGTCATGAGATGGAGACCCACATTGGGCTCTCTGCTGAGCATGGAGCCTGCTTAAGAGTCTCTCTTTCCCTTTCCCTCTGCCCCTCCTCCTCTTGTGTACTCTCTCTCAAAAAAAAAAAAAAAAAAGAATATGAAAAATACATGCACATGACACATAAAGAAAAACAGCATAAAAAAATATAAACCACCCAAAAAAACAACTAACAAATTACCTAAAACTTCAGTATCCTGAAATAACTATGATATTTGCTGAACATGATTCCAAATATATCTCTATGTATGTGTGCAGTTGGGTAAGTGACAGATAGATATATTCAGAAAAAAGAATTAAAATATGATCCTGCTATGCATATTATTTTAATTATATATTTTTTACTTTTTATTTGAATAAAGTTGACTCACATTACATTAGTTTCAGGTGTACAGTATAGTGATTCAACTTCTCTATACATTATGTATGTTCATTATAAATGTAGCTATCATCTTTCACCATATAACATTATTACAATATCACTGACTATATTCCCTAAGCCTTGATTTTTATTTCAATGACTTATTCATTCCATAATTGGGAACCTATATCTCTAACTCTCCTTCACCCATTTTGCCCATTCCTCTATTCCCTTCCCTCTGGCAACTATCAGTTTGTTTTGATTCTGCTTTTTCTTTGTTGGTTTGTTTATTCATTTGTTTTGTTTTTTAGATTTTACATCTAAATGAAATCATGTGATATTTTTCTTCCTCAGTCTGACTTATTGCACTTAGCATAATACTGTCTAGGTCCATCCAGGTTATTGCAAATGGCAGGGCCTCATCCTTTTTATGGTTGTGTAATATTCCATTGTATATGTCTATCCTCTGCATATTCTTTTAAAATTAACAGTATAAAAATATTTTTATTGAACTTTAAAAAGGAAAAGAATTAAAATTAAAGTTAATTGTACACTTCAAATAAGTGTTTCTTTATACAAGATACTTTTTCTAAAATTAAAAGGAAATGAAAACCTTTGATGCCAGGTGGAAGCCATATGAATTTTTTGGTACATGTTTCAATTTTAGATCGAATCTATTAAATTAATAACTTAAGGTATTATGTGAAAAGGCGAAATTATGGATCAGGAAAAAGAACAGTGTTTGCCAAGGGATTGGGGTTCTAAAAAAGGGAAAGAAATATGAATAGATAGAACAGGGGATTTTTAGGACAATGAAACTGTTATATATGATACTATAATGGTAGTTCAATCATTTGTTCAAACCCAGAGAATGTTCACCCAGGTGTGAACCTTAATGTAAACGATGAACTTTAGTTAATAATAATCTATCAGTACTGACTCATAAGTTGTAACAAATGGACCACGGTAATACAAGATGTTAAAAATAGGGGAAACTCTGTGGTTAGGGAGAGAGGTATATGCAAACACTATGTACTTTCTGCTCAACTTTTCTGTAAACCTAAAATTACTCTTTTTAAAAAGATCCTTAATTAAAAACAAAAACTAACAAAGTGAAAAAAGTCCGAGATTTCACTCACATGTGGAATTTAAGAAACAAAACAAATGAAAAGGATAAAAGCGACAAACCAACCAACAAAATGACTCTTAAATACAGAAAACAAACTGGTGGTTGCCAGAGGGGTGGTGTATGGGGGATGGGTGAAACAGATAAAGGGGATTAAGAGTACACTTATCTTGATGAAAAATGAGCAATATATAGAATTGTTGAATCATTATACTGTATACCTGAAACTAACATAACACTGTATGTTAATTATACTTTAACAAAAAAATACAATAAAATTTTAAGGGTCAACAGAAATAAAATACAAAAAAAAATAGATGTAAAGTATTCTTAAAATGAAAAAAGATTATATATCCTCCATCTTACTATTAGGTATCTTCTCTTTAGTTCCAAGTTTTTATAGCTTATTTTTGTAATTTTAAAGAGTTCATAACATTTACATTCTATTCTTCAACCACTAATATATTATGCATAGTTTTTATGTTTAAATGAATTCAGTGCTCACTCTCAGTCCTTTCTCCATATATTCTTAAGTTATTTTTTTAATTTTAAATTATCCTTTAGTTGGTCAGATTTTATTTTCAAAAAGAACTTACAAGTTTAAGTTTTCTTGATATCTTTTATGTCAGAGAATAAAGGTTCTCTGCTCAACAACTTGGCTGGAAACAAAATTCTGGGATCATTTTTCTTCCCCACAAGTTTGGAGACAAGTCTCCTTTGTCTTTGAGATTTGAGTATCACTAGAGAGAAAATTGAGCCAACCTGATTCTTCCCACTTGAAGCTGACTTACCCTTTTTGAAGTTTAGTAATATCTTCTAAAAAAGTTTAGAATATGTCTTGATATCAAACT
>PISX010025382.1:0-26302 GCA_004024625.1 Mellivora capensis | reverse complement strand
AGATCCTGGATATCAACCTTTTGTCTGTACTGTCATTTGCAAATATCTTCTCCCATTCCGTGGGTTGCCTCTTTGTTTTGTTGACTGTCTCCTTTGCTGTGCAGAAGCTTTTGATCTTGATGAAGTCCCAAAAGTTCATTTTTGCTTTTGTTTCCTTTGCCTTTGGAGACATATCTTGAAAGAAGTTGCTGTGCCTGATATCAAAGAGGTTACTGCCTATGTTCTCCTCTAGGATTCTGATGGATTCCTGTCTCACATTGAGGTCCTTTATCCATTTCGAGTTTATCTTTGTGTACAGTGTAAGAGAATGGTCGAGTTTCATTCTTCTACATATAGCTGTCCAATTTTCCCAGCACCATTTATTGAAGAGACTGTCTTTTTTTCCACTGTATATTTTTTCCTGCTTTGTCGAAGATTATTTGACCATAGAGTGGAGGGTCCATATCTGGGCTCTCTACTCTGTTCCATTGGTCTATGTGTCTGTTTTGATGCCAGTACCATGCTGTCTTGGTGATCACAGCTTTGTAGTAAAGCTTGAAATCAGGTAATGAGATGCCACCAGTTTTATTTTTGTTTTTCAACATTTCCTTAGCAATTTGGGGTCTCTTCCGATTCCATACAAATTTTAGGATTATTTGTTCCAGCTCTTTGAAACATACCGGTGGAATTTTGATGGGAATGGCATTAAAAGTATAGATTGCTCTAGGTAGTATAGACATTTTAACAATGTTTATTCTTCCAATCCAAGAACATGGAATGGTCTTCCATCTTTTTATGTCTTCTTCAATTTCTTTCATGAGTGTTCTGTAGTTCTTCGAGTACAGATCCTTTACCTCTTTGGTTAGGTTTATTCCCAGGTATCTTATGTTTCTCGGTGCTATAGTAAATGGAATCAATTCTCTAATTTCCCTTTCCACACCAAAAAGGAGAATTTCAGACCAATATCACTGATGAATATGGATGCTAAGATTGTCAACAAGATCCTAGCAAACAGGATCCAACAGCACATTAAAAAGATCATCCACCATGACCAGGTGGGATTCATCCCTGGCTTACAAGGCTGATTCAACATTCGCAAGTCAATCAATGTGATAGAACAAATCAATAAGAGAAGAGAGAACCACATGGTCCTCTCAATTGATGCAGAAAAAGCATTTGACAAAATCCAGCATCCGTTCCTGATTAAAACACTTCAAAGTATAGGGATAGAGGGAACATTCCTGAACTTCATAAAATCTATCTATGAAAGACCCACACTAAACATCATCCTCAATGGGAAGAAGCTCACAGCCTTCCCATTGAGAACAGGAACACGAAAAGGATGCCCACTCTCACCACTCTTGTTCAACATAGTATTAAAAGTCCTAGCAACAGCATCAGACAACAAAGAGAAATAAAAGGTATCCAAATTGGCAAGGAAGAAGTCAAACTCTCTCTCTTCGCAGATGAAGTGATACTTTATATGGAAAACCCAAAAGACTCCACCCCCAAACTACTAGAACTCATACAGCAATTCAGTAACGTGGCAGGATACAAAGTTAATGTACAGAAATCAGTGGCTTTCTTATACACTAACAATGAAAATATATATTTTCTTAATAGATATAAGAACACAATTGAACACTTCATGTTACAGCTTATACTAAACTTGTCTATTCTTTTTGTAAGTATTGAGAGTTCTAAATTATAATTACCCATAAAAATACATAAAATAAAATTTGGCTACAGTAAAAACATATGTACAAGTAATAGGAACTTTGAAATGAGCTAAAAACTTTATGAAGCTGTGGGATTATGTTATTTTTTATTATGCTGTTTGAATCTAATATTGTCCCTAAGAGTGATGGCTTGTACCCAGTGTTGTTTTTATCATGCTGAAAACAACTTAAAGGGTGAATTTTAGTTTCTTTAAAGAGATGTCAGCAAGATGGTGTGGCCTTTATTCTTCCCACAGCAAAAACAATTTTGACAACCACCATGGATGAGAGTACCTGTGTGGGAGCCCAGGGCATTGGAGAGGTCTCAACACCCCACCAGAACAACAACAACAACAACAACAACAACAACAATAGCAACAACAACATAAGAATAGACACATTGAAGAGGGTAAGAAGGATAATTTACTTTACCTGCATTGTTCTTTCCCCACGGCAACAAATCTCAGGCAGTAAAGACCCTTTAGTCTCCCATTTCTCTCTTGGGAAAGTGAAAGTGTAATGAACTCCCAGCTTTGCCATCTGTCTGGGATGCAACAACACCCTCACAAACAACCAATGGATCAAAGAAGAAATCAAAAGAAAAAATCTGAGACTGGGCATGTTCAGAGTGGTATGGCCATAAACAAAACAAATAAAAGAACACAAGAGAAAAGAGAGAGAAAGAAAAAAAAATTATATCTATACATTTAAACAAATATAAATGGAAACACAACACACCATGGTATGTAACGTGTTGTGTTTGGGTGTATATGGGATGGAACAAAAGCCATTCTAGGAGGGAAGTTTATAGTGATAAATGACAAACTCAGAAAAAAACCTCAAATAAACAACCTAACTCTATACCTCAAGAAACTAGAAAAAGAACAATCTAAGTTCAAAGTTAGCAACAGAATGGAAATAAAATTACTGAAGAAATACATGAAATAAATAATAGAAAAAAACAATAGAAATAGCTGGCTTTTTAAAAAGGAATTAACAAAACTTCAGCTATAATCTATGGGAAAAAAGAGTACTCAAATAAAGTTGTAGATGAAAGAGGAGGACTTTATAACCAATAGCACAGTAATACAAAAGATCATAACAGGTTCCTATGGCCCAATTATGCCAACAAATTGGATAACATAGTAGAAATGGATAAATTTCTAGAAACATGCAACCTACAAATACTGAATCATAAAGAAAACAAAGTCCAAACAGACTAAGACCAAGTAAGGAGACTGAATTAATAATCAATAAACACCCAACCACAACAAAAAAGAAAAATGGCTATTAAAAAACACCCAATAGAGCAAACACTAAGATGAAATGTCTTCATGGGTTAATTGTACCAAACATTTAAGAGAATAGTAACATTAATTCTTCTCAAGTTCTTCCGAAAATGTAGAAGAGGAGGAAAAAATTCCAAACTCATTTTATGAGGCCAACATTACTGTGATTTCAAGGCTAGACAGGATACAATAAAAAATTACAGGCCAATATCTGTGATGAAATAGATGTAAAAATCATAAACAAAATATTAGTAAATGGAATTTAAGAGCACATTAAATGGATCATATATTATGATCAAGGGGGATTTATTCCTGGTGCAGTGATGGTCCAAAAATGCAAATCAATAAATGTGACATACCAAATTAACAGAATGAAGGATAAAAATGATAGGATCATCTCATAAATGCAGAAAAAAAAAACATTTGAAAAATTTCAGTATCTTTTCATGATAAGTATTCTCAACAAATAAGTATTGAGGTATGTACCACAACATAATAAAGATCATATATGAGAAACTCATGGCTAACATCATACTCAGTGGTGAAAAGTTTAATGCTTTTCCTCTAAGATCAGGAAAAAGATGCCTACCCTCACCACTTCTATTCAGCATAGTACTGAAAGTCCTAGCTAGAGAAATACGGCAAGAAAAACAAATGAATGACATTCAAATTGAAAAGGAGGATATAAAATTATTGAGGTTTGCAAGTGATATTATATGTATAAAACTCAAAATACCATTGAAAAACTATTAGAATAGACAAATTCAATAAATTTGAAGAATATAAAATGAACATAAAAAACTAGTGATGATTCAGTCTACTAAAAATGAACTATATGGAAGAGCAATTTAGAAAAAAGTTCATTTAACTTATAAAATTCAACACCCAAAAAACAAATATGTAATTTAAAAATGAGCAGAAGACATGGATAAACATTTTTCCAAATAAGACATACAGGTGGCTGACAGACAAATGAAAAGATGCTCAATATCACTCATCATCAGGGAAACACAGTCCAAAACTGCTGTGAGCACAGCAAAGGAAACAGTCAACAAAACAAAAAGGCAGCCCACGGAATGGGAGAAGATATTCGCAAATGACACTACAGACAAAGGGCTGATATCCAAGATCTATACGGAATTCCTCAAATTCAACACACACAAAACAGATAATCACGTCAAAAAAAATGGGCAGAAGACATGAACAGACACTTCTCCAAAGAAGACATACAAATAGATAACAGACACATGAAAAAATGTTCATTATCATTAGCCATCAGGGAGATTCAAATTAAAACCACATTGAGATACCACCTTACCACCAGTTAGAATGGCCAAAATTAGCAAGAGGGTAAACAACATGTGTTGGAGAGGATATGGAGGGAGGGGAACCCTCTTACATTATTGGTGGGAATGCAAGTTGGTGCAGCCACTTTGAAAAACAGTGTGAAGATTCCTTAAAAAATAAAAATAGAAGTTCCCTATGACCCTGCAATTGCACTAATAGGTATTTACCCTGAAGATACAGATGTAGTGAAAAGAAGGGCCATCTGTACCCCAATGTTCATAGCAGCAATGGCCACAGTCGCCAAACTGTGGAAAGAACCAAGATGCCCTTCAATGGGTGAAAGGATAAAGAAGATATGGTCCATATATACTATGGAGTATTATGGCTCCATCAGAAAGGATGAATACCCAACTTTTGTATCAACATGGACAGGACTGGAAGAGATTATGCTGAGTGAAATAAGTCAAGCAGAGAGAGTCAAGTATCATATGGTTTCACTTATTTGTTGAGCAACAGGAATAACACAGAGGGCATGGGGAGATGGAGAGGAGAAGTGAGTTGGGGGAAATCGGAGGGGGAGAGGAACCATGAGAGACTGTGGACTCTGAGAAACAAACTGAGGGTTTTGGAGGGGAGGTGGGGGGGCGTTGGGTGAGCCTGGTGGTGGATATTATGGAGGGTACATATTGCATGGAGCACTCGGTGTGGTGCATAAACAATGAATGTTGGAACACTGAAAATCAAATACAATAAAATAAAATGAAAAAAAAAAACCTGCTGTGAACTATATCACCTCAGATTTGTCACAATGGCTAAAATCAGCAACACAAGTAACAGCAGATGTTGGTGAGGATGTGAAGAAATGGGAACTCTCCTGCAGTGCTGGTGGGAATACAAACTGGTGTAGCCAAACATTATGGAGTTTCCTTAAAAAAAATGAAAAATAGAACTACCCTACAATATAGCAATTGCACTACTATTTACCCAAAGAAAACAAAAATACTAATTCTTGACCCTGATGTTTATAGCAGCTTTATCTCCAATAGCCAAATTATGGAAACAGTCCAAATGTCAATTGACTGATTAATGTATAAAGAAGATGTGGGATGGATAGACAGAGAGATAGATAATGGAATATTACCCAATCAAAAAAAAAAAAAAAAAGAATGACATCTTACCATTTGTAATGACATAAATGGAATGAGAGAGTATTATGCTAAGTAAAAAAAGAGAAAGACAAATACCATATATTTCACTCATACATGCAATTTAAGAAACAAAGCAAATGAGCAAAGAGAAAAAATAAAGAGAGAGGCAAACCAAGAAAGACCCTTAAGTTATAGAAAACTGAGGATTACTAGAGGGGAGGCAGGTGGGGGATGGGTTAAATAGGTAATAGAGATTGAGCAGTGCACTTATGATGAGAACTGGGTGTTGTATGTAAGCATTGGGTCACTAAATTGTACACCTGAAATATTACACTGTATTAACTAAATGGAATTTAAATAAAAACTTTTAAAAGTTTCATTTACAATAACATTAAAAACAATTATGTAATTAAGAATAAATTCAACCAAGGATATAGTGGAGCCATACAGTGGAAACTATAAAAAAATGATGAAAGAAATTGAAAGAAAGAAAAAATGAAAGACACAAAGGGGAAAATATTCTGCGTTTATGGATTGGAAGAATTAATGTTAAAATATCCATGCTACTCGAAGCTATCTACAGATTGAATGCAATTTCTATCAAAATTCCAATTAAACGTTTTTCACAGAAATAGAAAAAAAAACCTCTTTCCATATAGCTCCAGATGAACTATAAAAGACCCCAAATAGTCAAAGCAATCTTGAGCAAAAACAGAGCCAGCGGCATTATACTGCTTCATTTCAAAAGATACCACAAAGCTATAGTTACCCAAACAATACAGTAATGGCACAAAAAAAGACACATGGAGCAGCTGGACAAAATAGGGAGCCCTGACATAAATCCACACATTTATAATCAATTGATCTGCAAGGGTGCCAAGATTATGCAACAGGGAAAGGATAGTCTCTTCAATAAATGGTATTGGAAGAAAAACTGTACATCTACATGCAGAAGAATGAAACTGGACCCTTATCTCACACTGTATAAAAAATGAACTCAAAATGAATTAAAGTCTTAAACATAAGATCTCAACTATAAAACTACTGGAAGAAAACATAGGAAACAAATCTCGTCATGAATCTGGGCATGATTGTTTGGATATGACCCCAAAGCACAGGCAACAAAAGTAAGTATGATACATAGGATTGCTTCAGAATAAAAGCTTCTGCATAGAAAAAGAAATAACCAGCCATGTGAAGAGACAATTTATGAAATGGCTGAAAATATTTGCAATCATACATCTGATAATTGGTTAAAATCCATAATATATAAGGAATTTAATTCAATAGCAAAAACCCACAAATAATATGATTAAAAATGGGCAAAGAATTGAAATAGGTATTTTTCATTAGAAGATATAATAAGTTGCTTAACTAATTCTCTGGGAAATACAAATCAAAATCACAGTGAATCATCACCTAACACCTGTTAAAATGGATATTATTAGAAGACAAAACATACTATTTGTGCAGATGTGGATAAAAAGGGAACTCTTGTACACTCTTGGTGGGATTGTAAATTGGAACAATTATTATGCAAAGTAATATGAAGAGTTCTCAAAAAATGAATAATAAAACTATATGACCCAGCAATCTCACTCATTATATTCACTCACATATATATACTCACTCACATATATTCAAAAGAAAGGAGATCGATATCTCAGAGAGATATCTGCACGTCTATGTTCATTGCAGTATTCACGGTAGTTAAGACATATAAACAACCTACAACTCCATGGACAGATGAATGGATAAATAAAATGTGACATGTATCCATCTATCCAATAGAATATTATTCAGCCTCAAAAAAGAAGGTAATTCTGTTCTTTGAGACAACATAGATAAACCTAGAGAATATGCTAAGTGAAATAAGCCAAACAAATAAAGATAAATTCTGCTTCATCTCATCTATATGTGGAAGCAGAGAGTAGAATGGTGGTTACCAGGGCCTGTGTGATAGGAGAAATGGGGAAATATTGAATAAAGGGTATAAAGTTTCAGTCATGCAGGATGAATAAATTCTGGAGATCTAATGTAAAGCACAGTAACTATAATTAGTAAAGCTGTATTGTATACTTGAAATTTGCTAAGAGTAGATCTTAAATGTTCTCACACAAAGAAGTATCTATGAGGTGATGAATATGTTAATTAGCTTGATTGTAAGTATTTTACAATGTGTAACAAAACCTTGCTTGTACACCTTAAATATATGCATTTTTTAATTTGTCAGTTATACTTCAGTGAAGCTAGGAATAAAGTTTAATTGAGTGACTGGCTTGACAGTGCTTATGAACAAGTGGTTCTTTTGTCATAATGACTTTAGAGAACAACAGTTAAACATTTTTTTAAAGATATTATTTTTTGTAAGTAAACCTCCATACTCAGTGTGGGGGTCAAAGCTTGCAACCCTGAGATCAAGAGTCGTATACTCTACTGACTGAGCTAGCCAGGTGCCCCAGTTATTTTTTTTTAAAGAAACAAAGTGTGTTTATAGACCCAAAGCATGTGAAGTATGAGAAGTTTTAAGGGAAGCATTTTAGCAACAAAATTCCATCTGTGGACTGTTCTTCAGATAAAATGAAACAAATATAATTTTCCTGTTTTCAACTTTAAAAATTTTCCTCTTATAGGACTAGACTTTAGGTAAATTGTAAAATAAATGCGGCTTCCATTTACTACCCTTACTGGTTGTAACTCATGCCTGACATAATTCCCCATGGCACTGTGGGAACTTACAGTGGGGATCATTTCTCTGGATAGCCTACCTGGAAATATTTGAATCTTCTGGCATTTATTAACCCTCCATCCAGAGCAAATACCACTGTTAATTGCAGTCTATTCTCCAGGAATTGATGAGGGTCTAGACTTTTCAGAACAAATGGGTTATAGACTATTTCCACTATTACCTACTTAATTGATTTAATTCTTTTTTTTCACACTGTGTGAATAAACCAAGTGTCAAATACTGAATTGTATCCCCCCATTCTTATGTTAAAGTAGTAGCCCCTATTCAGAGTGTGACTATATTTACAGATAGGATCTTTAAAAAGATGAGGTTAAAACAAGGCCATTAGGTGGCTCTGATCCAGTCTGACTAGTGTCCTTATAAGAAAAAAAAAAAAAAAGACACACAAAGAGACACTATGGATGCATGAACGCAAAGGAAAGACCATGTGAAGACCCGAGGAGAAGAGGTAGAAGGCTATCTATCAGCCAAGCAGAGAGGCCTCAGAATGAAATCTACCCTGCCAATATGTTGATCTCAGACTTCTGGCATCAGCTAGCGTGAGAAAATTAGTATCTGTTGTTGAAGCCACCCAGTCTGTGGTATTTGTTGTGGCTGCCTTAGAAAATTATCACACCACCTAGCTCTACAACTATTGTTTGTGTTTTTACACTTAGAGTGTTCCAGTGTCTGCTCTGATTTCTTATGCACTATGAATGTCAAGATTCTCTTGAGGAAGGAAGAACAGAAATGGTAAAACATTAGTTCTCACTCTTATCATCTGTGTGACATTTTACAATTCACTTAACCTCTCTGGTACTTTAAAGTCCTAATCTGTAAAATAAGAGAAACAATGCTGGGTCCGTCTCTTTCATTACTGCTGTATTTTTATGACATTTGATTATAGTTGTTAAAGTTCTTTTTTTTTTTTTTTAAAGATTTTATTTATTTATTTGTCAGAGAGAGAGAGAGAGAGCGAGCACGGGCAGACAGAGTGGCAGGCAGAGGCAGAGGGAGAAGCAGGCTCCCTGCCGAGCAAGGAGCCCGATGTGGGACTCGATCCCAGCACGCTGGGATCATGACCTGAGCGGAAGGCAGCCGCGTAACCAACTGAGCCACCCAGGCGTCCCTATAGTTGTTAAAGTTCTTAATAAAGTTCTTGGCCCAAGGACAAATATAGGGTGGGTATATTGTATACCTAAATACTGTGTCTGCAGTGCCCTCTCACCTCTCCAATCAAGTACTATTTTCAAAAATCATTTTTAATCTCACATCATATTTTATAACTTTTCCAAAGGCCCCAAAGCAAATTGACTGTTTCACCTTATTTTCTTCTCCTTTGAAAGCATTTTGTTCTTTATTCCTCTTTAACACTTAATTATTTCATTGTAATTTATCTGGTTATAAGATATAATTCCTATGTGAGGGGTGCCTGAGTGGCTCAGTGGGTTAAAGCCTCTGACTTCGGCTCAGGTCATGATCCCCTGGTCCTGGGACCGAGCCCCGATTCAGGCTCTCTGCTCATCAGGGAGCCTGCTTCCTTCTCTCTTTGCCTGCTTCTCTGCCTACTTGTGATCTCTGTTTGTCAATAAATAAATAAAATCTTTTAAAAAAAAGATATAATTCCTATGTGAAAATCTTAGCTGACAACATCATAGCAGGAATTGTGTCACATAATATATCATCAGTGAATTCCCAGTATACTACCACTGTATCAGGAATATATTAGATGTTCAATTAAAAAATGAAGAGGTTAATAAATGAAAGTGTATTAAACATATACAGCTCTATGACTTAAAATTGGGTTTTGTATAAAGAAGCCATTCAAAAAGACAATGGATATTCATGAATATGTGACATTTAAAACATGCATATTATTTACAGATTTTTTAAAAAGATTTTATTTATTTATTTGAGAGAGAGAATGAGAGGGAGAGAGAATATGAAGCAGACTCTGTACTGAGCAGGGCTCAGTCCCATGACCCTGAGATCATGACCTGAGCTGATCAAAACCAACAGTTAGATGCTTAACTGACTGAATCACCAAGGTGCCCCAAAGATTTTCTTTAAGATAATATTAAGACTCTCAAGCAGATATAAAAATGAACACATGTTAAAAATTGTGTTTAGCTCATGAGGGAATCATGCAGATATCAGAACCATTTTAAAAGCAAATCCGAAAAACAGACATATTTATAGACCAGGAATATCGTATGTACAAATGCAGACAATATCATTTTTTCACATGGAGGGATGGTTATTCCTCCACAAGACAGAATTCATTTGCATATATGTATGCTATAATTATTATGCATCTCTAGTGGTCATCTACAACTTCCAGAATTATAAAATAGTTCCCATATAATGTATGATTTTCCATTTCACCACTGTTTTTCCCTACAAAATCGAAACTTTCAAAGTCTAGCTGAAATTTTCTGTCCTCAGTAGCAAATGACTGGTGAATTTTAGCTGGAGGAAAATTAAACACCCCTGGCTTTGTTGATGGACAGCTTTTATATGTATAAAGCATTGGAATAATTATTTGAGGAAAATTTGTATGAGGGGATTTTGCAGGTAATGCCAGCAAGGTCAATGTCAGTTTAGATTAACTATGGCTTGGTATCTGTCAGCCAAATTAGTGCTGCCTGGAAGGGAAGTTTAACCTGAGCACTCAACTCTTCAGGAAGGTTTTCCTTCGTGAATCAGCAATTCTCTCCACCCTCCTTTCTTCTCTGCAAGGTCAAAAGGGTTTTACTATCCCTATAGGCCTACTTTACTTGCCAATTGGTTTATACCCTTTTGTAGCTGACAAGTAACTTGTTGTCCACTGTATTTGACAGACTACTGATGGATTACAATTCAATGGAATTTACAAGGAAGCATTAACTTTATACTTCTGTGTCTATGTGCATGCACATATTAGATAAAATTTCAGCATATGTAGGACACAGGTCCTTTTTGAATACACCATTTTTATCATACTGAAATGCATGATGTTTTATTAAAAGGGAATTTAGAATGGATCTCAACTGAATTGTGACCTGACCACAGAATCCATACCTGAAGGATATTATGCAGTTGAAAGGAGAAACCTAAGCAGATGAGTGTTTGCAGAGTACTGACAGTTTCTTCTTAGATGATGAGCAAAAAAGAACGTTTAAGAACTTTTTTAAAAATTCTACCATGTTTTAGAAGTATTCCAAAAAACTGAAAGTTTTAGAATATTATCTGTCAATAATAGTATGGGAAGGACTATTGAATAATAATGACGTGAATACTACTCATAATTTTTGGCTTCTTTCCAAATATAAGTGACAGCCATGGAGGTGCATCTCACTTCTAGGGAAGTGCAGTTTCTGCACTGTAGGAAGTCCAGTTTCTGCACTGTAGGGAGTGCAGTTAGCTGAGAAGCTCCAGCTGAAATGCCTTCAGGATCCACTGCAGGATCCTGCTCTTGCTCTTTTAGAGAAGCATCAGCCAAAGACCAAGCACACAGTTCTTTTTAGCCTGCCACTTCTTTTTTTTTTTTTTTTTTTTAAGATTTTATTTATTTATTTGACAGAGAGAGATCACAGTAGACAGAGAGGCAGGCAGAGAGAGAGAGAGGGAAGCAGGCTCCCTGCTGAGCAGAGAGCCCGATGCAGGACTCAATCCCAGGACCCTGAGATCATGACCTGAGCCGAAGGCAGCGGCTTAACCTACTGAGCCACCCAGGCGCCCTAGCCTGCCACTTCTATCCAGCATGGACTACTTCTAATAGGGAATGTTTGCATTGCAGCTCCCCTTTTTTGGTCTCTCAGACATTGTCTCAAAGCTGAATTACAGTCTGAGGCCCTACCTACCCAATCCACCTTCCTTCTGCCTCTCCTCTTACATGTGTCAGCCTTGAACCGTGGTCCTTAGGCTTTCCATGCCTAATGTCTGTTTCTTCTCATCTGTCTTTCACTGAATAAATATTTGCCACTTCCAATTCATTCTTGACATCTGCTTCCTAGAAGACTCAAGCCCATAGAGCGTTCATATCATTACTAAACACATGCACAGTTATGTATTTATACATATGTTTATATTTTTACACATTTTCATTTAAACTTTTATAAATTTATAAGATAAAGATGTGGCTGTCTTTATTATATAGATTAAAATATTTTAGGCTCAGTGATACATGAATAATTGTTTTTATTTTCAAGGCAAGTAATATATGATTACATATTTAATACCCTTAATCATTGTATGCTGTATGTTTTGAGTAATTAAAATAGGTTTTATCCAACACAAAGTTTCTTTGCTTTATAAATGAAAAGGAAAAAATGATTTAAATTATGAGTATCATTTTCCATCTGCTTCTTTTTTTTTTTAAAGATTTTATTTATTTGACAGACAGAGATCACAAGCAGGCAGAGAGGCAGGTGGGTGAGGGGGGGGTCAGGCTCCCCGCTGAGCAGAGAGCCAGATGCAGGGTTTGATCCCAGGATCCAGGGATCACGACCTGAGGACCTGAGCCGAAGGCAGAGGCTTAACCCACTGAGCCACCCAGGCACCCCTTCCATCTGGTTCTTAATAACAACACATATTTGATAACTGAATCAAGAGTGGTTGAGGGAAAAGCAAACAGGAGCCAGACACTACACTGGTTTTATGTAAGAAAAAGCTAAGCCACAGGATGAGCAAAGGGAAAGTATAACACGTCAGTCTGGACGATGTGGATGTATAAAGATTTGAATTGTCCTTTCAATTATTCTTTGTGGTCTGACTTATTTTATATGAGCACTAGTTAGAGCAGAAACTACAACATAAGGAGTCATCTTGAGAGGATACCATTTTAGTCCTTTTCCTCTTCTACATTCTTACCCTTCCAGGGAACATGGAAATATGGGAAGTTGTGAAAATAACTGAAACATTTGCATCCATGTTCAAAAAGATCCTGGAATGAAGTACTTACTTTGTACTTTTCCTACTTATAGAGTTTTCAATAGCTTAGAGGCTGTATTAATGGGTTATTTAACCTTTTTTTCTTTCTGGCCTTGACCTGTATGACTTAAATTTTCTTTGCATATGGCATGTTCAAATAAGAACCTATGAAGAATGAAGATGATTGTTCCCTAATTCAAGTGGGAGAGGATTGCCAAGTGAGTTTTAAAAATCTTATGGAAGAATTGGGTTTTATGAATGTGAAGTTTTAGTAAAAATTATGGAGGAGGAAATGGCCTTCCACCAGTTCTCATTCTCCTTTTCCATATATATCTTCTTCAGGATTTTAGGATTTTACTAATTCTTCCCAACTTAATTTACCTGATACTAGTCTTATCCACATAGAAGAATTCCTCTTCACCTAGAATATTCTTCTTTGTTTCTTCTACCTAATGGATTTCTACTCATCCTTATGGACTAATCTTTGTGTCCCTCCGTAGCACCTCCATTCTCCTATGGCAGTTTACTTTTGTTTTTGCATATGCTTCTCTTTTCCATTAAACTGAAAATATTCAGGGGCATGCCTTTTTCATCATGTTTCCCCAATACCTGACATGTAATAGTCAGCAAATTCTCCTGTTGGCATTTAATTACTTTATAGACTGTCACTATTCTAAATTTCCAACCTAACCATTCAATTATCTGTCATGCAGACTCTGATTCATTCAGACTAGTCCGTTTACCATGCAAAGTGTATCTGAATATAATTATTTAAATATACAGGCTAGTTCAAAATAATCAATTAACTAAACTGCTTATACACTTCTCTAAGATTGCCCTATTTCCCCCTTTCCCACCTTTTCATATGCTACTGATTTTTTCCAATGCTAAAGTGAAATTTCACCTCCCTCAACTTCAGCTTTCTATTCCAGATTATATTATGTTTTTCTTTTGACTTCACAGTCTTTGTTTTTTATATAATTCATTGGCTATAGGCTTTATTATTGCCATGCTTCCTATTGGTCTCATGATGGTGTTGGTCTTAATAGTAGCATATTTTTGATATGTGTGTGTGCACAAATGTGTGTGTGTGTGTAATGTAACTAAATGTATACTATAAACCAGGAATATATATAAAAAATTGTGTTCAAGTATGTGGACTTAACTCAGGGGTAGATGGTTGTTGGGGGATCTATAAGGGAACTCTAGTTGTTTTTTGTGAGGAAACTCAAAAGACAAACCAACAGCAGATGGAAAAGAATGAAGAGAAATTTTATTTTTGGCTGGGAGGAGCCAACAGCATATAGAGTGTGTGGAGAAAAGCTTGACAGTGGAAGAATCATCAAAACTTTCTGTGTAGCTTAATTCCATGAGAGCAGTTTATAATAAAGCATGAAAAGGAAAGAGGAATGGTCAGCTAAGGTGGCATGAGGGAGCAAACCCAAGCCAGCAGCATGAATTCTCTTGCCAGTGAAAATGTTTCTTTTGTAGAAAGTCAGCATTTATAGCCAACAACAGCATTGATAGGAAGAGTGATGTGTTTCACCTTGCCCCTAAGATTCTGCAGGAAGCAGGTCAGCATGAGACTGCAATTAGTAAGTTCTTTAGCCAGCACAGTGGCAAGAACACCAATAAAATCTAGTGCAACTCCATCATCTCCACAATGATGGAGTGCTGCCATTGTGGGTCTAATCACAAGAAATAATTTTTGTTTAATTATCTTGTATATACACAGATTGATGTTACCTTAGGAAATGCTTGAAAATATTTCAAAATATTTGAAAAACTTATTTAACTTAAACTTATTTTCTATAAGGATATTAGAGATCCCTCATTATATTATAAGATGTATGGTTATTTGTTGTTTTTCTTGTTTTGCTGAATGTGGGGAAATAAAGACCAGAGCCTTCTGGGGGATTTGTTGTTGTTGTTTGCCCCAGCTCTATTACAGTCTAATGATGTGACTTTAGATAATTTTTTTTAAAAAGGGATTATAAATACTCTCTGAACTTCTTTGGATTATTTTGAGTATAATAAAACCATTTATATAGGATACTTTGAAACACATAAAAATTACAAGAATCCTTGAATTTTTTGTTTCTCACAAAACTAGTAGAGTTTCATTTTTGTAATTGGTGCTGAATCAAAGATTATTGAATAATGAGCATGAAAGAAAGAGGAGAATGTTATGGTCAAAAGAGGGGCAACTGGGTGGCTCAGTCATTAAGCGTCTGCCTTCCGCTCAGGGTCCTGGGATCGAGGCCCGCAATGGGCTCTCTGCTTGGTGGGAAGCCTGCTTTCCCTCTCCCATCCACCCTGCTTGTGTTCCTCCTCTTGCTGTCTCTCCCTCTGTCAAATAGATAAATAAAATCTTTAAAAAATACATACCAGACAGCTCGAAGTAAATAGGAATGGTTATCCTTGGTATAGAGTCCACATTCTACATACAACTTTTGAGATACTGAAATGTTACTATATTACTTGCCTAAGTAAATAAATATCTAAGAACTGGATCACTATAAGCAAACTTAGATGAAATACCCTAGCCAAAGTAGATTAATATATCAACCAAAATGCAAACGTATTTGCCTGAGGCACTATCCTAATAAATTACAACATCCTAGTAAATAACTAAATAAGCATACTTGAAGACCAACTGCCTTCTTTGCAAGTGTAACTGGGGAAAGGAGAGTTAGATAATTAAACTGAAGCTTGTTTTATTGTACGAATTACCCCTCTCCACTAAGAAAGAAATTTAAGACTAGATCATACACACTGAACATTTTGTATGTACAAACTCTCTTTTGGTTAAATTGGTTAAAATCATACTTTCTAAAACTGTTAGTAATGAGAAATCAGTTGATATTTGAGTAATAATACATCTGAATAAGTTGTGATTTTTTGTTGTTGTTGTTGTTGTTGCTTTGCATCATTCACACCACCTATCAAATCTAATGGCAGCATGTCTCAATCTGATGTCAAGTAGCTGTTGGCCTCTTTATCAGTATGAGCAATACCATTCAACCTTCTAGGAAAGGCTAGGTTATTGATGGTCAATCACATTGTATGGTAAAATATATCAATTTTATTAACACAGGATGGCATTTCCTGATCTTATTCTAAAGTTCTGCAGTGCTTTGGGGTTATTGGACCTGTGGCTTCTGAAGTTATAAGAACTGCATGAGCTTAGGGCATAAAATCTACTGTATTTTCAAAAAGTGTATAATTTGCTGACTGACTTTGTTTTACCAACATTTCTGGATTGCTATTTATCACATCGGTATTTGACCTTCTGAACTGATTCGTTTTACTGAAAATTATATTTGCATACTTTCTTCTCCTGCTGCCAAATATATAAATGCTGTGGTGTAACATTATTAAAAATCCACATCTTATTTTACTACCAACCTTCATCCTAAGTTACTGACAAGTCTTGGTAATGGATAAACATATGCAGTCATCTACTGAGCACGTTACAGGGTGTGAGCTAGATGAGATGTGGCAGGTTTCTTTCCACTCTTAAAATTATATATGACTTTACTAATAGTATTTACCACAGTCTAGACAAATTAGAATTCCCAAGGAAGGGGAAAAAATGGAGAAAGAAAGAAATCGCTTTGATACTGCAAGATAATTAGACAGAATTAGACATATCTAGCAAAAGAAACCTAATTATCCTTCCCTGGATCTTTAACTTGAAGACATGACCACAATCCATTCAGATGATCAATTAAGGCTTTTCAGCCAGGAATCCCAAAACATTATTGAAATAAAATGTTTTTTTTTTAATTTTTTAATTTTTTTATTACTATGTTCAGTTAGCCAACATGTAGTACATCATTAGTTTTTGATGTAGTGTTCAACGATTCAATAGTCGCATATAACATCCGGTTCTCATCCCAAAATGTACTCTCCTTAATAACCATCACTATGTTACCTCATCCCCCCACCATCCTCTCTTCTGTAACCCTCAGTTTGTTTCCCAGAGTCCAGAGTCTCTCATAGTTTGTCTCCCTCTCTGATTTCTTCCCTTTCAGTTTTCCCTCCCTCCCCCTGTGGTCCTCTAGGCTAATCCAGATCTATAAAATGCATTTGGATGAAGTTTTCTCTTACCTATACTGTGTTTCTCCCCTTCCTCCCTCCCTTCCTCCCTCCCTTCCTCCTTTCCTCCCTTCCTTTCTTCCTTCTTTCCTTCCTTCCTTTTTTCTTTCCTTCTTTAGTCAATACTGGTTTAAAACACAAGCAGTTCATTTGGTGTTTCTGGTAAGATGTGGCCAGATATTTAACTTTCTATTTAGTTCTGCCTATTAGTAGAAAGTCCTTAACAGTGTCAAAAAAAAAAAGTTTGAATAGATGTATATTATAAACCATATACAGAATAGAAATGCCAATGGATGGAGATGGCAGCTCTTCCCAGGAAATAGAGAAGATAGGCAAAAATAAAGAACATATGCCTTAGTAAGAATAAATAAACCATTTGGTTAGTGGGGCTAGTTATTGAATTAGAAACCTTTCAGGTCATTAAACTATTTCATGCTGCTGTTGAAAATTATACTTGCTTATGTATTAAAAGAAGATAATACATGGATTAATTGTTTTCTCATATTCTATGGCATTCCTCCAGAATTTGCATCAGGTACAAGTTCAGGAAAAATAGAAGTGCCAACCTACTAAACTTCTGCTATTTGCATAGGTATATATATATAGAGAGAGATTTTGTAAATACCTCAAGATTTCATCACAAAATCTCAGTTCTAAAAAATTATTAAGTCATTGTTAAAGTTTATTAAATTAAGAAAACTTTATGTATGCTTTCTTAATTAATAGTCACAAATTAAGATTAGTATGCTATTTCAACATATGATGATAATAATCACAGTAAAAAAAAAAAATGTCCTGGGACTCAAAAGAGAGTAGGCAGTTCATCCGTAGACATATGTTGCAGACACAAATATATAGAAACATTTATTCCAGTTGTATTTTAAGATAATTTTTTTTTTCATTGTACATATTGGCTGCCTCAGATACCCTTGTTCCATTTTGTATCTTTCCTTTCTCCCCTGTCTGCTTTGACCATTGCCTTATCTCTGTCCAAGTCTGATTTATTCCTGGTTCACATCTTTGAATGTCATACTCTTGCCACTCCAATACTAAATACCCTATTGATATGGGCATTTCTGATCTCCAGGAGCAGCAATGTTGTTGTTTTTAGTATATTTGTGTTGTTGCTGTTGTTGTTGTTTTTTACTTTTTTAAAAAATTCAAGTATAATTAACATACAATGTTATATTAGTTTTAGTTGTACAATATAACGATTCAACAATTCTATACATTTCTCAGTTCTCATCAAGATAAGTGTACTCTTGGGACACCTGGGTGGCTCAGTGGGTGAAGCCTCTGTCTTCGCCTCAGGTCATGATCTCAGGGTCCTGGATCAAGCCCCACATCAGGCTCTCTGCTCAGCAGGGAGCCTGCTTCCCTCTCTCTCTCTCTGCCTACTTGTGATCTCTGTCTGTCAAATAAATAAATAAAATCTTTTTAAAAAAAGATAAGTCTACTCTTCAATCCACATTATTTATTTCACCCATCCCCCCACCTCCACTCTGATAACTACCAGTTTGTTCTCTGTATTTAAGAGTCTGTTTTTTATTCATCTTTGTTTTTTTAACTTTATTTGTTTTGCTTCTAAAATTCTACAGAGATAATATGGTACTTGTCTTTCTCTGACTTACTTATTTTACTTACTGTTATACCCTCCAGGTCCATCCATGTTGTCCCAAATGGTAAGATCTCATTCTATTTTGCGGCCTACTAATATTCTATCTACTTTATCCATTCATTTATTGATAGACACTTGGATTGTTTCCATATCTGTGCTACTATAAAAAATGCTGCAATAAACATAGTGGTGCATACGTATTTTCAAATTACTATTCTTTCTTTGGGTAAATATCCAGTAGTTGAATTACTGGATCATTTGATAATTTTGTTTTTAATTTTTTGAGGAACCTCCATACTGTTTTTCACAGTGACTGTACCAATTTGCATTGCTACCAACAGTCCACAAGGTTTCTTCTTCTCAACATCTTTGCCAAAACTCATTTTTTGTGTTTTTATTTTAACCATTCTGACAAGTGTAAAGTGATATCTAATTGTGGTTTTGATTTTTATTTCCCTGATGACAAGTGATTATGACCATCTTTTCATGTGTTTGTTGACCAACTGTATGTCTTCTTTGGAAAAATATCTATTCAAGTTCCCTGTCCATTTTTAATTGAATTATTTGGGTTTGTTTAGTGTTGGGTTGAATAAGTTTTTGTATATTTTTGGATATTAACCCCTTATCAGGTATATCATTTGGAAATATCTTCTCCCATTCAGTATGTTGCCTTATTAATGCTTTCCTTCACTGTGAATAAACTCTTTGTTTTGGTGTAGTTCCAATAATTTAGTTTTGCATTTGTTTCTTTTGCCAGAGGAGACATTTCTAAACAGATGTTTCTATAACCAATGTCAAGGAAATTACTGCCTATGATTTCTAGGCATTTCAGGGTTCCAGGTCTCACATTAAGTCTTTGATCCACTTTGAGTTTATTTTTGTTAGGTGTAAGAAAGTGGTATAGTTTTATTCTTTGGCATCTAGCTGTCCATTTTCCCAACACCATTTGATGAACAGGCTATCCTTTTCCCATTGTATATTCTTGGCTCCTTGGTCTTAGATTAATTGACCATGAAAGTGTGGATTTGTTTCTGGACTATCTATTCTGTTCCTTGATCTATGTGTCTGTTTTTGTGCCAGTATTATACTGTTTTTATTACTGTAGCTTTATAGTATATTTTGAAATTTGGGACTGTGATGCCTCCAGCTTTCTTCTTTTTCAGATTCCCTTGGATATTTGGGGCCTTTTGTGATTCCATGCAAATGTTAGGATTATTTGTTCTACTTCTGTGAAAAAAAATTTTTGGTATTTTAATAAAGATTACATTAAGTCTGTAGATTGCTTTGGGTAATATGGACATTTTAACAATGTTTGTTCTTTCTAGGAGCAATGTTCAAACCCTTGCTTCTGAAATCCCAGATATTTCACCTGATGCCATTTGTTTTGGGGGATTCTACCTGGACCAAAACTTTGGGTGAGAGTGCTATATTGTGACTATTTAATACCCTGTGATTCTGTTGTGAACAATAAAACTTACAAAAATTTACTAGGTAGAGATTAGAGGAAACCTATTGTTTTCCTAATTAAAAGTTAAAGTTCTTAGTAAGCATTGGCTTTTTTTTTTTTTTTTTTTTTTTTTTTTTTTTTAAATTTTTTTTTTTTTTTTTTTTTTTTTTTTTTTTTTTTTTTTTTTAAAAAATTTTTTTTTTTTTTTTTTTTTTTTTTTTTTTTTTTTTTTTTTTTTTTTTTTTTTTTTTTTTTTTTTTTTTTTTTTTTTTTTTTCTGACTTAAAGTTTTATTTTATTTTATTTTTTTTTTAATTTTTATTTTTTATAAACAAATTTTTATCTGCTTTTTGATATTTATTCTTTTCCTCTTCTGCCTGGACATGCATGTTATGCCTGTGGTACAAAACCCATACTGTGAGCATGAGGGTAAAATCCACAGCCAAGATGGCAGAGTGAAAGGGAAGAAAGAAACTACATCCCCTTTGTTATCATGGAACCATTATATTAGTCCTGGACCACCTACACATGCTTCCTATTTTATAGGAATAAATCTCTATTTGACCAATCAGCTCGTGGTGGTTCTATAACTAATGTATTCTAACTTAGACACTTACTGAAGCCTAAGTCCAATGTAAGGATTGGGTAAAGTCCTGACCTTTGTAATGTCTAAAAAGGTGACCAATCACTTCCCAGTTGTATTCTGGATAATAATCATCAGTAAAAATTGAACTGAGCACCTACTCTGTTGACTAGTGTGCTGAGACTACCAGAAGGAAGAGTTATGGGGTTATATATTAAGCACTATTGCAAATCCTGACTTCAGGATTCCAGGGGATTTTTATCAAGACCTCCAAAAGCAAGGGAGTGTTTTCTTTTCCTCTGAACGACATCAAACACAGCACATCAAAAGCTCTCTTGAAAAAAATGGAGTAGCAACAGCTTTATATTTATTTCCTCTTAGGTTCCTTTGGATATTGAAAGATAAAACTAACCTCGTACCTTAAGAGTTTTGCTAATACATAAGTTCTTTTTCTCTCATGCAAAATAGCTTTCACTATGTGGAAAATGTTCATTCATGCCACAAATGTTCATTAAATGCACAGTACCTGTCCTTTGTCCTCTGAATATCAGGAAAGTTAAGAATGATTCTTTTTGTTCAGAAAGCTTACAGGGTAATAGAGGCAGAAAGTGGAGAAAAAATGTTTTATCTTTTGCATCAACCTCCTATTATAAAGCAAGTAAACTCATATCTCCTTTGTAAGGAATGATAATTTTAAGCATTATAGGGAGAGGTATATGTTAGTGTTTATGTTTTTTATGAGTAGAAAATTTTAAACTTGTTAATTAAACTAGCCCCATTATAATGAAGTTTGAATTGTACCTGTGTCTGTGTATAGCTATGTGACTGACACAAAATAATCTAGTCATCAAAATACAATTCCAGCATTCACACGAGAAATCACAATTATAATAAAATGTAAATAGAATCATTTTAGATATCTCCAAAGAAAAAAATACACCTGAGAATCTTTATACACTCTAATGATATTTTTAAACTATAGAGGCCCCTTGAAAAAGTGCTTAATGTATGATGAGATATATATGCTGTTAATAATAATAGTAATTATCATTATCCAGATGTATTTTCTCACCATCTGGAAGCACAATTAATACCTTCAATACATCTAAGAACAGGAGATAGAGCTTTACTCAAAGCACATGGATGTAAATAGTATTCCCTTGAAGAATTTTCAAAGACACACATTCCTGAACACAATACACACATCTTCTTATAGTCTTAATGGTCCAATCACCTCTGTTCTCCATAGTTCTATTCTGTTAAGATATAATTCTGGAATGGCTGAATCCGAGAGGAAATCAAATGTCAGAGTCAGGTCACTAATGGTTAGAAACACTAATAGAAACCCTAATTAGAGCTAAGCATTTAATTATCTTTCTGTTCCTCTCATTTCTAGTATTACCACATTTCTCAAATGACTTAAATTTTTTTTGAAATGACTAAAAATAGCGATCCATAAAAGATAAGTTTGGCCCTAACTCTCTGGATTCTGGATGAGATATATTGTAATGGTTCATTTTATAGGAGAGAGACCATCTTTATAAATAAGTGATACCCTGTGCTCTGCACTGTAACTGCATTGAAAATGTACTGATCTTAAAGAAACTCACTGGGTTGAAAACCAGTCAACGTTGATTTTTCAGATACACTGAATTCTGTGAAATGGCCTCTAGAAACCACTGTGAACTCCCATATCTAGCCAGAGAAATTGTGTAAGGATACATTTAAAAAAAATTCCTCTTTGGACTTCTATGGTATTTTACATTTTAGCAGATTATATTATTTCCTAACCCAGTGCTTTTTTTGTTGTTGTTGTTTTTGCTTTTCTTCCCAACTACAGCATTGCCGTATCAAAAAAAAAAAAAAAAAAAAAATCAATGTGTATCCGGTTTTCTGTTACAGTACCGGTTAGTTTGGACTAGCTACATATTTTATTTAGTACAGATTGCTTTTCTCAAATAGCTTTTGAGGTGAATGTATGTTATTTGGCTCTAAGTTTGAAAGAAATAGAGAGACAATCAGGTTTCTTCAGGTGATAGGGTGTTACTGTAAAGATGCCCAGAAAAGCAAGAACGCACTGGAAATTGGCACAGTCTGTTGCAAAATCATGATAGAATAAAATCACTTTTGTTCAGGCTGCAGTAAAATTCCTAAATATCCAACAACAGTTCTAGTTCTCTGTTGGGCTTCTGACTCGGCTTCTCTTATCTCTGTTCCTCTGCTCATTTCTTCTGTTGCTTCATACTTAAGGTAGGCTTTCTATGTGTTTTGGTTTGTGCTCTTCCTACTGCCTTTGTTGTTGTTTGTGTGTCTCACACTGAAATTCCCCAAGTGTGAAAAATGGATTGGATATTTTTGTTACTTTAGAGCATCTTTACTAATTCAATAACTGACACCTGACCACCTCAGAACACTCTACTCTAGCCAACAGTTTGCCTTTGCATCAGATGAATGCCTTTTTTCCATTTTTGGGAAAAATTGTGATTAGTTAGGCAAAACTATGACAGTGTGTATATGTAAGAAGCCTCATTCAGCTGATTCAATTACAAAGTGCAGTGTAGTTGACAGACATCCTAGGCCTTTCTGATATCTATTTTAGAGGGAATTTCTCTTAAATTTTAAAAATACTGTTTATTTTTGTGGATGTTGTCATGGAATGGATAATCCAAGACACTATTGGTGAGATTCCAGGTACTTCTGTGGTATCTTTATATTCTGGAGATCTATTAGTAACAACATTGTTGATTCAAATGCCATCATAAATTCCCTGAGTACCCCATGTGGAGGATTATTTAATGGAGTTAAATTTTATAATGTCTACAGTGAATGTGTACCCTTTAATTCTCAGATAAATATTGACTTACACCAAAATAAATGCTGAACAAGATTGAAATGTGGAAATTTACTCATTGTAGAAGATAAATCTAAAACTCCATTTTGTTAACCCAATCTTTTACTGTTTTATAGAACTTCATTGAATTTCTAATCTGTGCAATATTTAGAGAGTCTGATAATTATATGGATATTAAAGTGAGTAATTTGAATTTGTTAATGGGAATATATTATATATTAGGCAATTCAACAGAAAGATACATTGATAAATTTTACTAAATAAAACTGAGCTGATATGTTGAATGAAAAGCAGTTATGTTCACCAAAGTAATAAAAACTGAAAACTTGGTAATATTAAATAATCTGTATATTTAATGGCAAGATAAAGCCAATGTGAGAAGTTTTATTTCAATCAAAGCAAGTGCAATGCTACTGGTTTTTGTTTTTGTTTTAAATTCAATTAGCCAACACACTTTAAACCTGACACATTAGAAAGAACGCAGTTTTAAGTGTTAAACCTTACTGATATTTGTTTCAGAAATGTTCTCATATTGCAATGCTAAGTAGGTATTTTTAAGGAAAAATACATTTGGGGAAGGTATATTTATATTTAGGAAACTTGAACTCTGTAAGCACATATAATATACTGAAGTAAAACAATCTAGACAGAAATTCAAATAATTAATGAGACTGTGGGTGAATATCCTAACAACAAAGAAAATTGGATACATTTTACAATACCTCTTTGACCAATAAAGAATATAATTCTTAAATTCCTTTGGGGTATACCTTCCTATCATAGAAAATTTTTCTAATAGTTTTAAAATATTAACTACAATTTATTTAAATTATAGGAAAGCTATAGTTATTTAAGTTATTTTTATAGAAAATAAAAAGAAGTATATTTATATTTCATTATTTTACATAAAACACCAAAAATGTTTACTTTTGATAAATGAAATTAATACTTTATTTGATGGATTTTAATAAGAGTATTCTTCCCACACCATATACACTATTCTTGAGCTCCCCCTAACATTCATTATATATACTTTACATTGAATAGTGCAAATAAATAAATGAATGAGTGGATAAACTAGTAATCAACAAAGGTAGAATCACATTGACAATTTTATTTCATTTATGTCCATGAGCCACTTAAGATCAATAAGTAAATCTAATTCATGTTCGTGTCCCCAAAGACCTGCACAGACTTAGCAAACTGTAAACATTTAATATGTATTTAAAATACTGAAGAAATAAGTAAGAGAAATTAATCTCTATGCTATTAATATTTTTTTCTTTCAATAAAATCAGGATTTGAAATAAAGTGTGTTAGAGAAAAAACAATCATATCAAGTGTTTTTTTAATTCATTTACTATTGTGTTAGCATTAGATTTAGAAATGCAATTTGGTTTACAATACAACTAAGCAGGAAATGTTGGTTTTAATTTACTGAAAAGTTAGTATCTTTCACATTACAAATGAGAATAACTGTCTTTCAACTTAATTGAATAGGACTGATTGTTCAAGTCAAATCACTTACTTCCAAGTGATGTCATTATTTTCATATGACAAGACAGATAATCATCTGCCATGTTTGCCATCAGTTGATGATGGCTATGCTGGCAAAAGTACATTTACCCACACCTTGAAAAGGCACAAGTGGGATTCTTTTGCTATTAGGATGATAAAAGAAAATCCTTGGTTCCAAGTATATTATCAGTAAAAGAAGTAAGCTAATACTATTAGTATTTCAAACTAAAATACATGAAAACCATAACTTGGTACTTCTATAAATTATTATTTATTTTTTGTTCTGTTCAAAAGGTTGACTAAAGTTATAAATAATGTCTACTCTTCATAGACATGAATTGGACTTCACTGGCCTACTAAAAATTAATGAAAATACTTCTTCACAGAGGTGAAATAAATTTTTCTTTTCACGTTTTTTCTTAGAATTTTTGAAATATACATGTCACTTATTAACAATAATATTTGGACACATCTTCTTTATCAATTCAATACAGACATATGCATTAATAATATCTGTTATTATTTGCTCAACAATTTTAAGTAAACTGCATACTACAATCCTGTAACTCTATGTTTCATAGGATTCAGGAAGAATTTTTTTTTTTCCTTTAAATCCTTGTCCTATTTCTTTTCTTTCTTTCTTTTTTAATTTCTTTTCAGCGTAACAGAATTCATAGTTTTACACCACACCCTGTGCTCCACGCAATGTGTGCCCTCCATAATACCCACCACCTGGCTCCCCCAACCTCCCACACCCTGCCCCTTCAAAACATTCTGGTGGTTTTTCAGAGTCCATGGTCTCTCATGGTTCATCTCCCCCCCAATTTCCCTCAACTCCCTTCTCCTCTCCATCTCCCCATGTCCTCTGTGTTATTTGTTATGCTCTGCAAATAAGTGAAACCATATGATAATTGACTCTCTCTGCATGACTTATTTCACTCAGCATAATCTCTTCCAGTCCCGTCCATGTTGCTACAAAAGTCGGGTATTCATCCTTTCTGATGGAGGCATAATACTCCATAGTGTATATGGACCACATCTTCTTTATCCATTCGTCTGTTGAAGGGCATCTTGGTTCTTTCCACAGTTTGGCGACCATGGCCATTGCTGCTATAAACATTGGGG
>PISX010025381.1:0-26244 GCA_004024625.1 Mellivora capensis | reverse complement strand
GACTTAAAGTCCTAAACGTGAAGAACAAAACTTTAACAGTGTCTACACCTAGCTATCAACCTAGCTATTCCAATTTTAATATTTTATTATGAGAAAATAATTGGAAAAGAGCAAAAGTAACACAAGCACAAGAATATATATTTAAAATATATATTAAAAATATATATAATATGTGTAAAATATAAAAAATAAAATATTTAAAATAGGAAAAAAATTAAAAACCTAAATGTACAACCAAGAATTAGTTAAATGAAGTGTACATATATTTAACTAACAAAACTGATGATGCAGATCTATACTACTGACATGAAAATAAATCCTATAAAAAGTGGATTATATATAGCTACAGTAATCAAGACGGGTGCATACCAACAGAATCTGTTCAATCGACAATAACACAGAACCTAGAAATATACCCACACAAATATGCCCAACTTTATTTTGACAAAGGCATAAAAGCAATTCAATGAAAGAAAGATGGTCCCTTCAACAAAGGAGCTGGGGCAACTGGACATTCATAAACCAAAAAACCCAAACAACAAACACAGGAAAAAAAAAAAAACCCTTCTCCTAAGTCTTACATTTTACGCACCTGTGCCCAAATGCTCTTGTTCGGCTATCCACATGGCTCACCCCTTCACTGTTTTCAGGTCTTTGTTCAAATGTCCCCTTCCATCCCACTCTGTGCAAAATAGTAACTCTCTTCTCCAGCCTATCTATATTTATTTGCTCCGTTTTTCTCTAGCAATGACACACTGCATGTTTATTATTTCCCTTTTTTCTGAAACTTAAAAAAAAAAAAATCCTACCCTATAAGGCACTACCATTCCAACTCAAACGGACTGTTAAGTTTTGTTTCCTTATGATTACGGGAATGAAGAGCAGCTCTAGCAGAATTTATCTCTTGGCCCTCTCTCCCAAAGCCTTTATACTGATGTCCTTTCTCCATCAGCCTTCCACCTACGCAAGCAGCCACGATCTAATGCTGGCACTTACGAGCCCTATCCAGGCTGCCCTCTCCTCATTATCCTGGGGGTCAAGATGGCTGTTCTTCGCATCCTCTCTCCATCTTTATGGCATGCAGGCTCTGTGTCCTCTCCATCAGCCAAAGCAACAAACACAAGAGATTACGTAGGGAAAGCTAATTCACACTAAGGTGTATTGGTTTCAAAAAGTAACTGAGGGAAAAGCAAACTCTTAGTGTTTCTAAGTGGAAAAAGAAAGATGTAAATGCATGGTTTGTGTTTTCAAGGCATTTCTGTTCCATTTATTTCTTCGATTTTTGTCATCTCTTTGATTTTGTCATAGTCTTTCTGCCTGAAAAGTCTCATTCCAGTTTGCCGTGATCCAAGTAGCATTTCCCTTCAGTTTGTCATTCTATTCAGCATTGACCTCCTCCCTCTGAACAGCAAACAATGCCTCCTTCTCTTACTCTTCCTAAGTGTTTTTCTACCTCAGTAAGTCTCAATCTCATATTGAATTTCACCAGAGTATGGCTTTCTCTCCTTCAAAATGTATCTGAAAACTCCCTTTTCCTTTCCACAGATTGCTTCCAGATTGTGTCCTACAGGTACCAGGGATCAGATCCATGCAATTAGTCCTACATAAAAGCGTGCTTTTAAATGTCATTACATAATTATTTTTAGAAGAAACTACTTTGAGATTAAAAATACACCCTTAAACAAAGACCAGCTTCATGTTATTTTCCTCTGTCATTATGATAGGTAAATGCAATGTGATTTGCTTTCTTGGGTTGTGTACAGAGCCTTTTTTCATGGTTGCAACAGATTACAAACATATTTTTTTATTTTTAATTTCATTTTTCCTTGAAATATGAAATAAAGCAAAGCAGTGAAATATTAAAGAACTACCTATAATATTCTGTGCTATTTCAATGGCAGTATAAATAATTTTAAAAAGAAACAGTGATATTTTTCTGCATTCTGCATCTAAACTTCCTGAGAGACACCCAGTTCCAGGAAAGACTACTCACCAGACTTCCTTGCTTTCAAAGCAATAACAGCCGCTAGTTCTCTCTGCACCTGGTAAGATATTAGGGGGAAAAGATCAAATTAGAATAAGAAAAATGTAGTTATCAAAAGCAGTACTTTGTGTTTAGGTATGAACCGAAATTAGGAGTTATAGCAATAAAAATTATGTTTGCTGTCACGTTTTGGGGTTTTGTTTGTTTTTAATATCAGGGAAAAACCTCTGCATAGGAATTTTAGGCCAAAAATCTGGAAGAATCATATAGACTTACTTTCCAAGAAATTAGGCAGCTGCCAGAATGTATACACTGTAAAACATTGGTATTTTGGGGAAGAGTCTCAAAACAGTAATTATAAAACATTTAGAAATGACACAAATAATCAATTACTAAAACATGCATGACACCTTGGTAAAGATATTAAATACTCTTTATCCCTCAAAGATTCTAGCTTACATAGAAATTCTAGAAAAATTAAATAGGTGATCCCGGTATACTTGGATCTCTACTCAAACACAATCAATGCTCATTTGAAATCCGGCAGGTTTAAGGCAACCATTTTGGAAAACATGTCCCAGAAAAGCAAGTACCACCCTCTCACAGGGTAGGTGAAATGGGAACAGACAAGACGACCTTTAAAATCCCTCAACCCCACTTATTTGTCCACATTTCTGCTTGCTCACAGTCTCTCTCTCGGCACACACTTACCCCCCTCAACTTTGAAGGCTTAAATCCTTTCCTAAAAGCATTCCCGAAGATGAACATAAAACAGAGACAAAAAAGATAACCATAGTCACAAGATTAAAAAAAAGACAAGACAAGATTTAAAAAAAAAAAAAAAAAAAGGTACCATGAAGATAATCTTTGGGAAGTCTATGTTTAGCAGCAATAAAAACTCCATAAAGCACAAGCTCATTCCTCTCTAGGACAGTCTTTTAAGCTTAGAAGTGTGCGTGTGCTCAGGTGTTTGGAGGCGCTGGCGAGTCTGGAAGCACCCTGCAGCTTATTATACTGATCACATTTTAAAGGGAGAACACGCAAGTTCAAGGTTACATAAGACTTGCTATTGAAGTTAATCTAATTTATATTCATTTACTTGAAGGCAAAAGTAGATCTATATGCTAGACTCTGGGACCCTGCTGTGGACTGCTCTCTCAATGGCCAGGATCATGGCCCTTGAGGAAGGCAGCTCCCCTCCCCGCCCCCCATCACTGCCTTACTGCTGTGTTTTCCCCTCCTGGCGACTATGCTTCCCACACAGAAGGGCTTACTCTTCATTTAGCTCATTCTTTGATACCTTCGGATGCTCCCTCTCTGGGAAATTATGCAGTAATGAGAAGGCCATCAGTCCTTCTCCAAGTTCTGGAAATGCTCACAGCAGGAAAATCTGCAGTTGAACAACTTAGGGAGAAAAAAAGGGCGATGGAAAGAGATGGCATACATGACCAGAGAAAAACTTTTACAAATACTTGTACAGGTAGTAAATAAAAACAGCCACAGATTAAAAACATCACTTACTGCATACTTTATATATTTGTAACGGTTCTATCGCCCTCTCTATTCAGGATTTTCTTCACTCACCATGTCACAAATACTTGGGGCAAAGAGGCAGAACATAAACACCCACTAGGATCTTGTCAACGGCTTTCTGATTTTATGACCTCACAGAGAAGATCCCAGCCTGGCTCACGGCCAGGAAGAAAGCCCAGACGGGAAAAGTTGCCGGAGGCAGAAAGCCCAGATGGGAAAAGTTGCCGGAGGCAGATCCCTTCATTTGCTTACAGAAGATCCAAAACAGTCTTCCTCACCCTCCTCTCAGTTTTCCGAAATTCTCTTCAGCAGATCTTCAGTTTTTCTTCTTCTAATCAGAAATGTCTCAAAATACAAAGAGCTCAGAAAAGGAAGGTATTAGGTTCCTAGCTTTGTATAACACCTCATCCTTTCAAAGATGTGGTGGGGCAGGAAAGGGAGAAAGGGAATGCGTGAGGAAAGGACACAACATTTCAGTGGAGCTGGAAGGAAAGGACAGAGGGCAATGAGAGAGACAAGAACTTCACAGGTGAATGTAGAAAGAACCTAAGTTAAAAAAAAAAAAAAAGTTTTAAAGTAAATGAGATTACTCTACAGAACCACACAAAATCCCCCGAGTGTCTGTAGTCAGGGAGGATTTAAGAGTGTGTCATGCGTGTGGATCAGCTTCCATGTTTTTGCCCCAGAATGGAAGCTTTTGACAAACACCCCAAGGGTAGGTATTCTTCCTATAAAATACAAAGGACAAAGCTCTGATCAAGCGAAAACACAAACTAGCTAAGATCTTATTTTATGTTCCTACAGCATCTCCACAGAACCTTTTTTCTTTTTTTAGAGCACACTGCCAAGTATTTAATAATTTTCAAATGAATGGCTAATTGCTGTCTTCTAGAGGAAGCTCCACCGAGGCAGGGGTCTGTCTGTCTTTTCATGGTATTATCCAGAGCAATCATCAACAGTCACTCACTAGCCCACAGGAGGTGAATGCCTATGCAACTTCAGGAAAGTCATGGAAAGGACCAAGGGGGAGAGAAAAAGAACAAGGAGAAGGCATTCTCCACTAATAAGCTACTCCCAGGAGGTCTCTTCAGAACAGAATATCAGAAGGACTCAGGGCCTCCTCTGCCAATAATTATTACATTTATACTGAAAACTGAACCTTTAGGCAGCTGCAGAAACAGAAACTAGAATTTTCTAGGAAGGGACTGGTTGGCACTGAACACAAAGTCCCCGTTCCAGCACCAGACAGCCGGGATCCTGGCCCCCATTCTGACAACTTCCTGAGCTACCCCGAGCAAAAGCAGCCCAGCTGTGAGATGCTCCGAATTCCTGACAGTCAGGAACTGTTTGAGATAATAAATGTGTAGTTCCAAAACCACCAAAGTCTGAGACAGTTTGTTCTCCTGAGGAGTCTTTTATAAGAAAATGACTATTTTTCTATTTGATCTATCCGTGTTGATGGTTAACCTTTGTTTTTCTCTGTGACTGAAATGAACCCTCTTCTAAGATTGGGCTCAAGACATGTATATGGCCAGAGCCAAGAGCTCTGCTACTGGCCATTTTTTCTATTTAATGTAGGTGCTAACCGCTGCCTCGGGGAGTAGAAGGAGGGTACACTGTTACCTTGACCTTCCCTATCACAGCCCTTCCCCACCAAGATCTGCATCCCCTGGGGCTAGATGTAGTTCAGAATTCCAACTTTTATCCATTTCAGAGAGGGACTCTATCAATGTCACATCCTCAGGGAGGTCTGGGGCAGCAACTCATCATCAGAAATCAGACACATGAATAAATTTCTGCAGTGAAATGTGTCATCATTCATACCAAATGAGACAATGGAAGACTAGAAAAAGGCCTTGGGATTTTCCACTATATATGTTCAGAGTAGGTTAGGTTTTGTCACTGAGTAAGTACTGAGAAACTTGTTTTCCAGAGCTTTTGTACTTCAAAAGTGAATAAGAAATGGTAAACCTCTACAAATTGTTCACTAAAGGCTTTTCTCCCTCATTTTTTCCCCTCATGCTTCTTCTTATCAAATAGCTATGGAGTCACTGCTTTATTAAGAAATGCTTTCTTTAACTAGCTTGGATTTTCATCAAGCTATTCTGGCAGTTCCCAAGTCTGACTGTACTTCAGAATCACCTGGGGAGCTTTAAAAACTCCAGACACTAAACCCCAACTAAGTACGACTCTGGGGGAGAGTGCAGACAACTTGCTCTGCTGTTGTTTCAAAGGCCCCTAAGTGATGGACTCTAGGATGGATCCAGGGTTGACCATCACTGTTCTGTTCAATAAGGTATCTTAGTTTTCCCAAGACTCAACCTTTTAATCTTACAATCATTTCAAAAGGCAATCCATCTTTCCTTTGTAGGTTGTTCTCCTCTAACTTAATTCATTTGTGAAGGAACATGGCCCTCCCTGTAGTGTAGCTCTAGAATTATGCTATAATCCAATCAAATGATAAGACTGGGTTCCTGCATCAGCAGTTCCACAGTCACCAACTACTGAAGAACAAGGAAAACTGCAAGGACACTTTTAAGACGCTGAAACTTTAACTGAAATCATAGTTGATTCAATATACAAGAGCACTAAATAATTAAAAACACATCTGTAGCTTAGGGCGTATCTGCTCTTGTGAATATCTACACACCTAGGGTAATTAAGGAACGAAGAAGACATTTGTTGAAAGTGTCCCTCTCCCCTTGTTACCCATCAGAAACATGCTGCAATATTTTAAACTTCAACAATCAGCAGGGCTGTTCACCAAACAGCCCTGAAATTCAACAAGAGTAAGAGCTAGTCTTACTTCTAGCGTTTTGTCTTCTCTTTGGCACTTTAATTGTACCTTCAGCCCCCCAAATCCGAAGGCTCGCGAAGTTGTTTTGTGGCAATGCCAAGGCTCAGGAGGCAAGAGAAAGTGTCAAATGCAAACCCTGAGTGCCAGGGAGCATCTCTGGGAGAGGTTCACTGAGAAGACGTGGAGGAAAAGACCCTTAAAAGCCACGTTGCCTAGAATGAAGGTCATTTTGGGGAGACAGAAAAATTGTGGCAAAGGCCTTAGCTAGCCAAAGCATTGTCTTCACACTCTAACTTTGAATAAATTGCCAAAGATTTCCTAAAGTTTTCAGTAAATCTATTTAGAAACATTTGAATTTTGATAACCTGATGGAAATGTTTTACAAACATAGAAGCTATTTTCTCAATCTTCTATATTAAATGGAAGAAGAAACATAATCCAATCCTCTTCCCTGTTCTATTCCCAAATATACTCACCTTTAAACCACTCTAAAATCTTAAGCTAGTAAGGAAATTAAGAACTCCAGAAAGAAACAAATAAACATGCACCTTAAACAACACGCTTTCAGATAAAATACAAACTGAGCAATGAGCCTTGGCTAGACCTCTGTCCGAGGAAGGAACACCCAGGAGCTAAGTTACAATTTCCTTTGTTCCTTCCTCAGAGCCTGTTTTCCTCTTTCCAAAGTCATTATTTTGTTCCAAAGAACTAATATTGCCACAAGCCTGACACGTGGATAATCTTGTGATTACCTATTATTAGAAAAGCAATAATTAGAAAGCAATAATTAGAAAATTAAGAAAGTTATTTATACATATGGCTAGACACTGCTGCTCTCCACCTAATAGTTTATTTAACAAATAGTTGTTTTCCCAGGAACAGCTGTCACCACATTGAAGATGTATTTGTTAAGCATGCTGGGATGGTAAGATATGCTAACTCAGCTATTTCAAGGCTATTAAAAAAATCTTTTAAGTAGGAGACTGTTGAATATATACAGTTATACCTATTAATTTTATTACAACAGCTGACCATTCAAAGACTAATATGTAGGTAGAAGTGGCCTGAAAGCAATAAGATGCACTAGAATAAGGTCTTTCACTTAAGTTCTTAAATCTGCTATTCAAGTTGGCCATATGTACATGCGTCTACTTTGACAGAGGTTCATGTTAAAAAGATCTGGTGGTTTTTAGGTGATCACAAGCACGATGTGAATTAACAATGGAAATGAGATTACTTAGAAGAAATAACAATGTTTTTAGAAATATTACTAGAAGGATGACATTCAGGGCTTCCCCCCCTCAAAAAAAAAAAACCCTAAACTGATAAAATCCAGAAAGATCAGCATCTGGGTTGTATTTTGTGTGGAACATTATCTGTTCAGCTTCTTGAGGAAGAGACAGTATCTACAGGAGTTAACTAAGGAATAGCCACATCCTCGTAGCTAACTGAACTGGAGGCAGCACTCTTTATTTACTGAGTCCTCTCTGTAGGATTTGAATCTGTTACCTGTTCTCTTCTTAACCACTAGGATTTCATGACACCACATACTCCAGGCTTTTCTCTTTCCTCTCTGGCTACTATTTCTCTTCTCTCAAGGCTCTCCTTTTCTTCTACCTTTAAATTTTAATGATCCTTAGGAATCTATCCTCAACCCATAGACCTTCTCTGTTCATTCTTCATAGGTCATTTCATTTACTCACAGTGCTTCAATTATATCTGTATCTCTAGGGCCTTTCACCTCCTGGACCTCAGTGTTCCATGAGCAGCTCCAACTACCCACTCCCAAATGTGAAATCACTTTCTTACCACTTCTTCCTATCCTGTATAATTGCTCCATGTCCCACATACCAAGTCAGTGAATGGTACCACCATACACCCAGGGGCTCAAGCCAAAAAGTGAGTTGTCCCTGACTTAGCTCAGCCCATCATTTTTTCCCATTCAGACTGTTGTCCCTAACCTTTCTCTCTTCAAACCACATCATTCTTTATAGCAAAACTACTCATCTTACAATATAAATTTTACATTACATCTCTTGCTAAAAAACTCTTCAGATACTGGCCCGTGACACTATGACAGAGTCCAATGCCTAACGCTGCATATGTAGTATTCTTCTGATCTGGTCTTCAGTATTCTATCTCCATTACTCCTCTCAAAAATCTATGTTTCAAAAAAAAGAAGTCAATGCTCCAGTCTTAGTAAAACAGAACTCCTGTTATTTCTCTAGAAGGGCCATGTTCTTTCCTCAATTGGGCCTTTCCACATGTTCTTCTCTCTCTCTGGAATGCTTCTCCAGCTCCCCACTTTGTGTGACCATCACTTACTTGTTCTTCAGATCCCACCTAAGTTACTGTCTTCTCTTGAATGCTACCCAACTCCCCCAATGGGGCCACATCCTCCCTGTTTATATCCCAATAATATGTACAATTATAAGGCTTTCACAGGCTAATGAAACCTCCTCTTTCTTTAGTTGGGGGTCCCCGACAGTTTATTATAAGACCCTTGAAATGAACTCCTTTACTCATCATCTGACCCTGGTTCTTGGTACCACTCGCAGTATGGACGTCTGTGATTGAGAACAGAAGTGAGGTGCCCCTGCTGCCAAGAAGAGATGATCTCATGATCATGAGCTTCAGATATCTCAAAGTCCGAAGGTACAATTCAGACCAATGGAGTGAAGTTACAAAAAGGTATGTTTTAGCTCTGAGAGCTTTCAAATAATCAGAGCTGTCCACCATGGAAATGGCCTCCCATGAGAAGTTCAGTAGAGGATGCTTTATAGGGGAAGGTAAAGATCAGAAGCACTCAGACTAAAGGACTGTTCTCAAGATTTGTTTTACCAGCGCCTCCTTCTCAAATCATTCACGACCAAAAGAGAACAAGCAAAGGCCTCATGTAGGTAGTAGTATCTGTCGGCTTACAGTTGAAAAGTTGGTGATATCACAGCCACCTAAGCCACCCAACAGAGATAAAGGTGGCACAAATCTTAAACAGATGAAAAATAACTGCCAGGGGCCTTTTTTGGAAATCTCATAAATTTCATGACACCAACTGCAGGAGAAGCTACAGAGGTACTGGTTGAAAGAAATCTGAAAAGAGCAAGCTAACAACACTAACATCTTCTCCAAAGAACAGATGTATCTGCTCTTTCAGTCTTTACAACTGCTTCACAACTCCCCAAAGCCCTAACTGCTGGGCTGCATGAATTTCTTAACAAATGAAAATATCATATATATGAAATGTATTTTAAGTAAACAATTATATGTTGGACATTCCAATTTTAGTTATAATAACCAAATAAAGCATTATGTTTACTTCGTTTATATTTTTAGTGTTTACGTCTCATTATTTTTTTTCATTTTCTGGTAAGCTCAGAGTATTTTCAATCTATACCACATTTAAATAATTTTTCAATGGATTTAGAGTTTATTTAACAAAGTTACCTTTAAGGACATATTGTACGTTGCAAACTCATTTCTTTTACTCCTTATTACATGTCCACGGTAAGATGCCTTTTCTCAATCATTGCACTTTTTGGAGGTAAGTTTCTCAACTGCGGCAACGGTGTTAACTGTTAACACCGGTCAGGTCCCAGAAATTCTACGGGTCTCCTATCTGTATGAATGTTACATCGGAAACACCTGTATTCGGATGAATTCAGATCAACAAAACCCCTTTCCAATCAGAAAGTCCATCTATAAAAATGGCTAACATGGGAGGCCTCCCTGGAAGAACAGATTCAGAGCCTAAGATCCAAAAGCCTGAAATAGGAGAAGGGAATCTCCATTTATTTTATGTCGACTTTGGAAGAAGTTCTAGGATCTCAGGGTGTGGGATAGAGTCATAGCCTTCTACCTCAGTGGGTTGTTTTGGGAATCAAACTAGTTAACACCTAAAGCATCTGGAACACTGCTTGACACTGTCATCATCATATTATTATAATTAATATAGTTGGCCTTAAAATAAATATAGTAAGGATCCAATACTTAATTACTTTAATACTTCATATGCTTAAGCCCCTCTTTCCCACTTGGAGTATGCTCCTTGACAACCAGCACTGCCCCTGCTTGTTACATTCTACCTACCCAGCCCTTGGTCCACGGCGATGCACGATGCACATAAAAGGACTGGTAAGTTTCATTGAGAAGTTGTGAACCGTGTTTAAAGTGTTTGTATTTTCAGCATTTACTTTAAGAATAAACTTTTAAATGTCCACAGAATTCTGAAGATTTCATAAATGTATGAAGGACAGAATTTATTTTTAGAAATTTACTCTCAGGGGCGCCTGGGTGGCTCAGTCGTTAAGCGTCTGCCTTTGGCTCGGGTCATGATCCCAGGGTCCTGGGACTGAACCCCATATTGGGCTCCCTGCTCGGTGGGCGGCCTGCTTCTCCCTCCCACTCCTCCTGTTTATGTTCCCTCTCTCATGGTCTGTCTCTGTGTCAAATAAATCAATACGATCTTTAAAAAAAAAAAAAAAAAAGGTGGGATTTTAAACAAAAAAATTCACTTTCAAATTTCAGAGATACCCATGAACTTAACTAGCTATGGCCTGGCAGCTTTGGATGTATAAGAGATTAACTGCTCTTTCATGAATCAAGGGACAGTGGGTATGTATTCAACAAGGAATGTGTATTTATTTTGTATTTCTGCCATTGCAAACTATGACCCATTTATTGGCTTACAATGACATCCACTGAACATCCCATACTTCCAGAAGTCAGGAGTCTGGGTGTGGTGTGGCTCACCTGGATCCTTTGCTTAGAGACTCAAAAGGCCAGAACCAGGTATGGGCACAGCTGTATTCCTTACTGGTGGCTCCAGGCTCATGCAGGGTGTTGGCAAAATCTAGTTCTTGCATCTGTAAAACTGAGGCGCTTGCTTCCTTGCTGGACCCTGGAAGCCTGCCCTGAGCTCCTGAGACCTTTCTCTGGTCCTTAAACATAGGATCCTAGTTCTCACTTCCAGCCATGCAACAGTTCTCACTTCCAGCCATGCAACACTGAATCCCATTCATGCTTGGAATTCTTTCTTTACCTTCTCTTCTGCCATTTCTCTTTGACTCCTGCCAGACCAACGTCTTCATGTTTAAGGGCTCTTAAGTGATTAGACTGGGTCCGTGTGGACAATCCCGCTCTAAAGCCTTAATTATCACTGCAAAATCTCCTCTGCTCTGTAACTTAGTATTTGCAGGTGCCAAGTAACATATTCATCTTTGGAGGACCATTCTCTCTACCAACGAAGAGTAACACAGATCCTCAGGGGCCTCCAAAAAAATTCCCTGAACGCTTTTTAGGGCCTTGTCATAACCTGCCAATAGAGCCTAGTTCTGGAACATGATCTACATGCTATAAAATCAGAGCGTACCTCCTGAGTTCACACAATGGGACCAGACGACCTTAAGAGCCAGTCTGAATGAATGTCTCAATTGCTAAACTATGCAGTCACGTTTACCAGTATTTAATAATTCCTAACAAGTTAAAAATTAAAATACTATTTAATGTAACTTCATAGGTTTCATTTTATAAAATTGTTTAAATAAGAAGAGAATTCTATAATCCTATACCATACCCAACTTGCTGAGACCTATTCAGTAACTATGAAGTATTTTAAGTGAAGATAATGTGGAAACATTGCTTTTTGAACACTAAACTGTTATTTTAAATTAATGTGGACTCTTAATATTTCCTATTTCTTTAAAGATTCACGTATTTATTTGAGAGAGAGAGTTGGAAAGGGGGCAAAGTGAGAAGGAGAGAGAGAATCTCAAGCAGACTCCCACTGAGCATGGAGCCTGACTCAAGGCTCGATCTCACAACCCTGAGATCATGACCTGAGCTGGAAATCAAGAGTCAGACACTCACCTGACTCAGCCACCCAGGCGCCCCAATATTTTCCGTCTTAAATGCTCCATCTCTCTAATGTGAATGAGGGATACTGAAATATGACAGTGCATGAAAAGCATTAGCAGAATGCCTGCACAAGGTCAGAACTCAATAAATATTAGCCAGTCTTAGCCTTTCACCCATTTCTCACTTGGTCTTCTTAAATCAATAGCACGTTAATAAATGACATCTGCAAGCAGGTTTCTTCCATAATTTCCCCACAGAGAAGTTCATCTCTGCATTGTTTATAACAGCAAAAGATTGAAAATAACCACAATGCCTAGAATAGGAGATAATGAAAAATCCACGGAACACGATATTTTATAGAGCCACAAAAATGCCATAGGAGGAGCTTTTCAGCACTGAAAACATATTCAGTGAAAAGTACAGACCACAAAATAAAAGGGTGGGTTTTTTTCTTTTTTGTAAAAAGTATACATAAAAGAAAAATAACCTAAGAACTAATAAACACTTAATAATGAGTTACTAATGAATGGTTCCGTTACAGAAATTTTTTCTATTCTGGAATTTTCTAAATTGCAAAGTCTTTATATTCAAACCAAACAATCCAAGTGTCAGATAAATAAAAGAGAACTGCAAACATAACCTACAGTAAGGACAACTCACTGCCACTTCACCATCATTTTGACATTTACAAAAATAGCAGTGGAATTCACATTATCTCTACCCAGCATTCATATGAAATTTCATTTTATACTTAAATTCTACAACAATATAAAATAACAGGAAGTAAGTAAAAGTCTACTTTATTCCATCATTACCAAAAGCTCAAGTAATTTTTACTCTTTTATAATATTCCTGGTCCTTCTGCACTTATGGACATATTGTATAAAGCTATAACATTGCCTTAAGGATGCAAAATTACACTTCCTCTAAGCAGCTAGAAGAAGTTCTATTTTAAACAAATACACAAAGCAGCAACCAATATGAAATGTTCATGAATCATCCTTTTAAAACTCTTTCAACTCCTCTCAGATAAGATTTCATGGTTATACTTTACATAACCTTGACTGTCAATATATAAATTGATAGCTGAATGGTGTATTTCTATTCCTTGTCAATTAAAAATGTCTGTGTTTTCCATGTGAATTGCATATCAAAATGATTTTCCTCACCTTGGGAAGAGATACCCAAACACCTTAATATACACAAATGCATACAGGTACACACATACAAACGCACACACTTCTCCTGTTCACAAGGGATTTGTTGAGACCTGTCTTATTCTTGAATGGGTTCTACACACTCACACCTTGCTGAACAAATACTTTTAAATAAACATTCCCCTCACTGGCATCATTTCGGTAGGTAAAACAGCATGTATTATGTTGCTTACCAAAACCAAATTCTCAAGGCTACAGTTAAATGAGATTACCACATAATCAGAGTATGCACAGATGGTTTCTTTGGAAGTAGAGGTAACTTAGTAATTAATGTTAAAAAGGTGTGTGTGTGTGTGTGTACATGTGGCATTTAGGTATCTACTCGAGGAAAATCATTTTGATGTGCAATAGATAATGAAACACATAAGCATTTGTGATTGAGAAAGACAGCAATCAACTCTTCAGCTGTCAGCTCAGGTATTAACAAGCATGGGTTGGTGAGGTGTTACTGTGAGATCCACCCTGAGGAAAACTGCAGCTGTCCACGGGGTCCCAGAGACCTAAGATCCACAGCCCAAGGCCCTGTGGACACTATAGCAGATGAGGGAGTTCTAAAGAATAATGAGGAAAAGTACTGACAATTCCCATAGCTCCTTACAAATAACAAGAACAATGAATATTGTGCCCAAAATGTGCTACAATTCCTCTGGTGTGTTTTTGATGATCTTTGAAACCAGGTCTGTCTTCTTGGGCCTCCCTTGACACTTTGTCTGAAAACTCAAGCTACTTGGCCTTTCCCCAATCACGCAGTAGCTCTTCAGCCACTGGGAAAACTGGAGACAAGGTAAGGATTCCAAGCAGGAATTTTATGTTCCCCACAGATAAGAAATATAAGGTAACAAGATGTTCATAATCCTGTAGCAGTCGGACAGAAGGTTAGTCATTCCCTGGGGGATTAATTTACTTTTATGCTCTGAGCAAACATGCCCACTCAGGTCTGTGATAGACTAAAGGGAGATTAACTACACTCTTGTTTCTCCATTCCCCAGAAACAGAGAGGCAGATAGCCAGGAAAAAGGGTAAGTGGAAACTAACATTCAGTGTTTAAAAAAAATCTCTCTCTAAATATGGTAAAAATCATCACTGGATTATGCTCTTCATATACTAAATGTGACCGAATCTTCCCCACTCTCACTAACCCAATATTATTTCCAAACCTTGCTAACTTGGTGCACAATCTCTTAAGAGAATTCTAAACTTTCTAAAGATTCATCAAAACCCAAATTCCATGCTATTTCTGCTTCCTGAACTGGTACCTTCTTGAAAGTTTCCAACTGAAAAAGCTGTCACTGTTTTCTTCAGATACTACTGTTCAAAAAGGGATTCCCCCAATGTACCGAACCCCATGTGTAGGTTCATCAAGAAGGACAAATGGAGGGAATCCTAGCCACATTACATGCTTCCCAGACCCAGAAAGGGTATGGACAGAGTCCTGTGAAAGGCACATCCTTAGAGAAAATGACTGAGCTTCAGGTAAGATGGCAAAGGAAAGAAGACCCAAATACACAAAAGCAGAACACAAGAACAGGCAAGAGCAGAGGAAGGAGAGAGCCAGCAGGATAGCGCATCGTGAAAAGTTCGCATCCTTGAGTTCCATCGGGCACTGGATGATACGAGACAACTGCCTGTTTATTAAGACCCAGTTACATTTGTTACAGTCCTTCTGTAACAAATACTTCCCAAGAGAACTCTAAGGAAAAGACAAATGGGGAGAAGAATCAAAGGCCTAAGTTCAGTGCAGGTCTTAGCGAATGAGAGTAAACTGGGTCTGCTCTACCGGAAAAGTAGAATCCCTAATAGAAAAAAAAGTGAGAACAAGACTTTAACTACAAAGAACGCTAGAAGTCACGAGAGAACAAGTTCACGGGTGATGTGAAAACTGATGGAGTTACATCACAACTTCTGGGCACTGAGCCGGGAAAAATGTTTTTGTGACACTGGCCCTGATTGTTCCTGGAGAGGTGTTAAAAGAGATTTCATAGCAGGTTTCTTTTTCTCTAACACTTTCAACAAACATTATATATCTTAGCATGCATTTTTGCTTTGGGGGGGGACTTACTTGCTTCAAGGTCTTCTAGAACGTGTAGCCAACACTCCATTTATATTTTGGGTTATAACTTTTTTTCAGTTCAGTGCTATTTCTTAGAGGAGTGATACTATACCCTATGAGGAGTGATACTGTACCCTATGAGAAGGAATTTAGAAATTCCATTAAAAGCATCATATGCAGAGCTTCTAGGGTAAGGTTGGATGAACTGAAGAAAATGAGCAAGGGGATAGAGCAGTACCATACAGAGACAATGAAACTGATGAGAATGAGAACTGATGAGAATGAGAATAAAACCAAGATATTTGTGTTTTCTTCTCTACAATTTCCATCGTGAAAATTTAGTCTAAAGAAAGAGAAATAGCTTAATTGGGTTTGTTTTGGACGTTGGTCTTAAGTAAGCAAAAGATGGAAGCTCACCATTAACTTTATTTCCTACTCAAAGATACTCCATTTCCTATCTTTGAACGTTTCCAAGTATGCTCTTCAACAGACAACTTCTCTATGACTGGTTCCTCTACCTTTAGTCCTGACCTCTCTCTAGGTCCAGATTCACATCTCCAGGTGTTTCTTGAATATTTATATTTCTTTGTCTTCAAACTCAGTATGTCTAAACTCCATGTTTCCTTCCCGATATTTTATTCAACTTCCTAAGAGTATCATCACTTTTCCATTCTGTCTCCTATCTTTATCTAGTCCTACTGATTTTTAAAAACTTTTTTGTGCTCCTTTTTGAACTCATTTTTCTCTTGGTTCCCACAAAAAACATGATAAAGTAGGTTTTCGGCAGCCTCTCAATCAGTATCCCCACCTCCAGCTCATCTTCTATCTATCTTTTTTTTTTTTTTTTAGGAAGCTCTATGCCCAATGTGGGGCTTGGTCTCACAATCCCCAGATCAAGAATTGCATGCTCTACTGACTGAGACAGGTGCCCCTTCTCTTTCTTTTTTCTTACATGTCTATTTCATTTTGTTAATCTGTTGTTCAAAAGTCTTTCACTTTTCTTAACTGGGAGCTTCTTCTCTAAACAGTTGGCTCTACTCAGCATTTTCCCTTTCTACTTTCTCATTCCTCCATCTGCACAATAAACCCCACTGCTAGAGTACTTGTCCTCCTAATTACCACATGTTCAAATCCTGATTGCCTTCATTGGTAGTTCGAGTCTCTTCGATGAAGCTGTTACTGTTCTTGAACTTACGGTCTATACACCACTATATTCAGTGTTCAATTGCCAACTGCTTTGTACCTGAACTCTCTATATGTACTTGTCTTCCTGGTATGACTATAGGAAACATGTCATATGTCTTTGCTGCTTCTGAAACTATCCCAATAGTATATTACATTACCAAAAAAAAAAAAAAAAATGAGGCATAGTAGTTAAGGAACATGATTAGGAAGTAGAAAATTCTGAGTCCAGACTCTGGCTTTGTTCCTTTCTAGGTGAGTGACCTTGGGCAAGTTACTTAACCTCTATAAGCTTTCCTATCTGTAAGACAGGGATAATTCCACCTATTTCATAGGGTTGTTGTGGTGTTTAACAGAATGTGTATATATGTGTATGCACAAACACAGAGAATGTTTAACATGGTAACTGGTCCATAGTGAATGCTTTCTAAACAGATGGCTGTTATGATTTTGTACACAACAGGTATTCCTCTTCAGTAAATATTTTAAACTGCATACTCTATAGATACAGTGCAATCCCTATCAAAATTCTAAAGGCATTTTTCACAGAAATAGGACAAACAATTCTAAAATTTGTACAGAACCACAGAAGATCCTCAAAAGTCAAAGCAATCTTGAAAAAGAAAAACAAAGCTAGAGGCATCATGCTCCTTGATTTCAAACTGTATCACAAAGCTACAGTAATTAAAACACTATGGTATTGGCATAAGATAGACATATAGATCAACAGAAGAGAATAAGGAAGTCAGAAATAAACCTATGCATATACAGTCATTAATGTATGACAAAGAAGCCAAGAATATACAATGAACAAAGTATGATCTCCTAATAAATGGTATTGGGAAAACTGGACAAAAATAAAAACTGGACAACTACATGCAAAAGAATTAAACAAGATCACTTTCTTACATCATATACAAAAATAAATTCAAAATGGATTAAAGATTTGACTGTAAGAGCTGAAACAATGTAAAACTCCTAAAAGAAAATATAGGCAGTAATCTCCCTGTCATTGGTCTTAGCAATGGTTTTTTGGATCCAATATCAAAAGCAAAAATCAGTAAGTGGGACTATATCAAATTAAAAAGTTTCTGTACAGCAAAGGAAACCACCAACAAAATGAAAAGGCAACCACTAAATGGGAGTATTTGTAAGTCATATATCTGATAAATATTTACAAGTCATTTATTTATCAAAGTATATAAAGAACTAATACAAATCAATAGCAAAAATCAAACAATCCAACTGAAAATTGGGCAGAAGACCTGAATACACATTTTCCCAAAGAAGACAAAAGATGGCCAACAGATACTTAAAAAGATGCTCAACACCACGAATTGTCAGGGAAATGCAAATCAAAATCACAATGAGAAATTACCTCCCACCTGTCCAAATGGCTATAATCAAAATGACAAGAAATAACAAACGTTGGAGAGGATACCGAGAAAAGGGAACTGTTGTGCACTGTTTATGGGAATGTAAATTCATGAAGCCACTCTGGAAAACAGTATGGAGTGCCTCAAAAAATTAAAAATAGAACTACCATATGATCCAACAATTCCATCTCTGGGCATTTATCCAAAGAAAACAAAAACATTATAGGACATATGCATCCCTATGTTCACTGCAGCATTATTTGCTATAGCCAAAATATGGAAATCTGATGAACAGATAAAATAGACGTGATATACACACGTCTATATGTGCGCACATACACACACACAAACACACAATTGAATACTAACTTGCCATAAAAAAGAATGAGATCTTGCCATTGGCGACAACATGGATGGAAGCTGAAGCATTTTGCTAAGTAAAATATATCAGAGAAAGAGAAATAGCATACGATCTCACATATTACACATACATGTGTAACCTAAAAACAACAACAGCAGCAATGGTAAAAAACAAGCTCATAGATAAATGAAACACACTGGTGGTTGCCAGACGTGAGAAGTTTGGGGGTCGGCACAATGGGCAAAGAGAGTGAAAAGGTCAACTTCCAGTTATAAAACAAGCCACGGGAGGTAGTGTACAGCATGATGACTACCGTATATTTCAAAGTTGCTAAGAGAGCAAATCTTGAAAGTCCACATCACAAGAAAAGGTGATATGAGGTGATGGATATTAAGTGGACTTATTGTGGTGATCATTTCACAATATATATACAAATACCAAATCATCAGGTTATATACCTGAAACTAATGTCTGTTATATGTCAATTATACCTCAATTTTAAAAAAAGGTTAAATAAAAAACTGCAAAGGTCACATTAAATACTTTTTCTTAACAGGTTGTCAGGATTCCATTTCACATGAAGCTTTACACCACCAATCACTGTATTTAGTCAAAAACTACATTTTGAAGCTACATTCCAGAAGAATAGGTAAGGCAACTTCTAACTTTCAAGCTATGTGCAGATGCTAAGATCTGGTGTATAAAATTCTGTGAAAGATCAGTTTTCTCCACGTATATAACCCAATCCAACACAATTTTCAGCAATTACCATTTCAAGAATGCAGTTAAAACAGAACTGAAGAATCTTTGGGGAGATTAGAAAAGTTTCCCAAAAGCCAAACCAATGGATAAAGATTTTGTCAGATAGGATAGTGAGAGTCCATCAAAAACTAGGGCTCAATGATTAGCAACCATAGCTAGCTTTTTTTTTTTTTTAATTTTATTTATTTATTTGACAGACAGAGATCACAAGTAGGCAGAGAGGCAGGCAGAGAGAGAGGAAGGGAAGTAGGCTCCCTGACAAGCAGAGAGCCCAATGCGGGGCTCGATCCCAGGACTCTGGGATCATGACCTGAGCTGAAAGCAGAGGCTTTAACCCACTGAGCCACCCAGGTGCCCCACTAGTTTTTTCTATTAAGAAAGGCATGAGCTGGGACGCCTCGGTGGCTCAGTTGGTTAAGCAGCTGCCTTCAGCTCAGGTCATGATCCTAGCGTCCTGGGATCGAGTCCCGCATCGGGCTCCTTGCTCGGCAGGGAGCCTGCTTCTCCCTCTGCCTCCCTCTGCCTCCCTCTGCCAGTGCTCACTCACTCTCTCTCTCTCTCTCTGACAAACTAATAAATTTTAAAAATCTTAAAAAAAAAAAAAAAAAAGAAGGGCATGAGCTTTTCTTGAACTAACAAGGCAATTATCAGCTCTTGATTGGTGCCTTTAGAAAACAACTGAAAAATGCTGCAACGTAACACGTTAGAAACCAATGACCTGGGCTTTTCTTGGTTGAGGTAATTCTTTTTTTTTTCCCCCTAATGAAACATATGGTCTTTTCTCCTTTTGTGTGGCAGGTCACAACATTCCCTAGGTTAAGTCATACTGTATTTTAAAAATCAGATATAATGTCTCCACTATGGTTCCAGAACTTTCCACCAGGAATATCTATGATCTTGCTGGAGAAATTGCACCGAGGATAACAAGTCAATGTCATGTCTCCTTTCGCCTTGATGTGGGCCTCCCACATTGATGTGCACCCAGAGAGCAAGTGCCTCTCTCCACTGCTACCCAAACCGCCTCCCCTTGAAGAACCCAGCCCTCCTTATTTTCTGGCCCCGCAGGTAGGAAAAACTGCATGCCTTACCGCAGACGTTAGACGAACAAGAATTTCATCACTGCTTTCTTCTGAGTCTTCGATTTTCTGATGAGACCTTTGAAAAACAAAGAATGATTTATTCTTAATTTTGATTGCTCAAATTTTATCTACCATGTTATGGGGAACACGTAGCATAAAATGGCATTATTAATACATGAGTGAAAGTACCCATGCAAATAACATAGTGTCAGTAATGTCAGGGGATCCAGCTCTGTGGCAGCCCAACTGTTCCTTCAAAATCAATTAGCAGGAACTTCTTTACAGTCTACCAGTTAAATCCCGAGGATCAAGGATTTGTCTCCAAATGATATCATAGAATAGTTCGGACACAAGATTTATGAACATGGGCATGCACAAAGCATAAACAGATATGACTGGAAGGTGGTTAGTTACCAAAATTCCCTACTAATCTAAATGAAATCCAGATTTTGAAAATCTGACACATGAATTTCCTGCCACATCTGAATTTCACCCAAAACCGATTTGTTTTGAAATGGTCTATTATAGGCCTAATACTGTGATTAGAATTACGTGAAATACAATAGCAGCAGAAGTTCTTCACTCTTTTTTGAAGTACCAGAGCCTATACCTGAGAAGGCTCTAAGCGCCCCCCGCCACACACACACAAAAGAAGAAAAAGAAGAAGAAAGAAAGAAGAGAAAATGCCACAGCCCAGTTGAGAAGCCAAGAAAACTGCACATATGCTAAATAACTAAAGAGACGTATAACATACAGTATAAGATCAGTTTGTCTGCTTAGGAGAATCACCTTTGTACTGTAACTCATGAAAATATTTTCACCAAACCAATGTATACATGAACATAAAATTATTCATTTCTTTTTTTAATGAAGCATATTTGACACACAGTATTACCTTAGTTTCAGGTGTACTAAAATTATCTTTAAAGCAAATTTTATAAAATGACATCTTTTTTTCCTGGCTTGGTCAAAGAAAAAAAGTTAATGCCAATTGAGCATAGGTAATTATCTTCCAGATCTATTCCACAGCAATCCCTGACGCCATCTTCCGTGGACTCCAAGGGACCAGGGGTTAGTTGCCCTGCAGGGCAGTGTTAACCAGAATGGCAGGGCAAGGATTGATTTCAATCTCGGAGACTGTGGGGGTCGGCTCCAGCACTCGCCTGGCAAGGCAGGAGGGCTAAGGAGAAGATCTTTAAGAAGGGAAAAGCGAGTTGGATCAATTCTGGCATTGGCTTCCTGTTCCTGTGTTTTTAAAACCTTTTATAGAAAACAAACAAACCAACAAACAAACCCCAACCCTCTAAATCAGAGCACTGGATGAAAAGCCATTCGCCTTTATCAGAACTGCATGCTCTGGGTAGGAAGCGGGGCTGGTGCTGTGAAGTCCTTTAACGACCTGTGCTTCAAAGTGCTCATAATGCAAGCTTATAATCCGCCCAACAAAGACAGTGCGAACTGAGCATTATAAATCCCCATATTTCCTAAAAATCAAGTTACCCTGATAATGCATATTTCGAACAATGAGCTTTATTATTAAAATGATCTATTCATGAGGTTTCCACATACATGATGTTCTCCTGAGAAGAGATCTGCAATCCTTTCTAAACTAAGCCATCCAAACAGGTGTACAGGGTTAAGTTGAGGTCACTGAACAGACGGGACAGGAAATCAAGAGCCAAACACACTGGGACCAGGGCACCAGCAAGGACTTGGGCACTGTCCGCATCTGCAGGGAAGCAGGGGCTCGTCCCGCCAGCTCCTGGTTTTCAGACCCTGGCACATAGCTCAGCGATGAGTTTATGGGATGAGGTATTTCGCACCAGCAAAGATTCCGTCGTGAATGTGTTTTATTAAACTGCTGAAAGGAACTCCAAATTCTAAGGGAAGGGAAGTTCTTGTGTATGTGACTGATAATGGCTACCTCGTGAGTAACCGCTGAGCCACTGATGGTTTATTGACAGATAATTTAGTTCCTGTTCAGAAGCAAAACTACCTTTGGTCATTCTTCCAGCACAAAACATGCCCTGGCAAAACAAAGCAAAACAAAACAAAACAACCAAAAAATGTTTCCAAAGGAAGTATGTGTAAGACTTGAGTCACAGAAGTGACCTCCCAAGAGCCGTCCTGCAGCCCTCATCCCATTTTTATCACCACAACCACCACAACTTGTGCCCAGAGCTCTCAAGTCATTCTCCAGCCCCTGAATCTCCCCCGAGCTCACCTTGCTTTACAATCTGCCTTCAAAGGGGTCCTGGGGGGCAATTCCAGGAACCTCATTTTCTATAGGCTCCTTGAAGTCAACATAACTTACATTGTATTCCTACCGCCTCATGCCTCTCACAACTCAGCTCCATGGTCACCCTGTGGCCATTCCCTCTGTTTCCTTCACTTCCCCCCTGTTAAACCTCACTGACAACTGAAGCCTTCTACTTCTCTTGCACAAATTATTTTTACTATCTTCTAACCAACTTCTTTGTCTCTGGGTTCTCCTTTTGTGCCCCATCTCCTATAGATACCAGGATTATCTTTCTAAAACTGAGACCTGATCCTGCTTCAAGAGTTCAAACCTTCAGAGATTATCCTACAGCCTACTGAAAGATCTAGAATTCACAAAAACTCTTCCTTTACCGCTCATGTGACCCCATACCCCCTGCACTGGCAGGCACCCACATCTGACCTGGCAGAGTAAGGTCTTAGGAGAGGGTCTGGTGGTAAGAGGTAAAGAGTGGAAGAGCTTAGAGAGAGGGAAGGCTAATACCTAATCACTGTGTCCCCTCTCCAGATCTATGTCAAAATGCCCAGAAATACCAGACCTTCTTTACCCAACAAATTTATTTTTATGAAAGAAGATAAATGTTGATTTTATGTATAGAAACACAGATCATTACAATCCAGTGAAGACAAAGCTCTCCCATGTCAGATCAAAACAGGTAATAAAACAGTGCAAGGGGGGGATAAAGAAAAGAATCAACTGTAATACTTGCCTATTTTCCCATTATTACTCAAGGGGATCAATGAACAGAAGAGGAAGAGAGAAGCTCTGTGTGGTTTGTCAGTGGTTAGAGAAGGGAGTAAAAAAAAGCCCGCTGGCATCAGCAGGTAATGGCCATGACAAGTGACATGAGACAGAAAGAAACCAGCAGTGACCCCAGGAAGGAAGACCCATCCCAGAGTGTTTGTGCCAGCAGGAAGCTGTGGCCCAGCAGGCAGGACAGATTTACAAATTCCTATGGCTGCTTCTCAAGGTCCCTGCTTCCCAACAGCCCAAGCCAGGTCCAGGAATTCTCCAACAGAAAGTCCCAAGTGCTGGTACTGTGCACAGATGTCTTCAGTCATTTGAGAGGTCTGCAGGATCTAAGGGTGCCAACGGGAGGACACAGGAATGGCAAAAGCTGCCTCTGGCCCTTTAACCATCAAACAGAACACAGTATCATTCTACACAGTCCCCACCAAAAACAAAACCAAGCCAACCGCTGCCCTCTCTACAGTCTTTCTCCTTCATCAGTGACAACCCCAACCTTCCAGCTGGAAGTTATCCTTGATCCCTGCTTTCTCATCCTCCACACTATATCCATCCTAAAATCTTACCGGCTCTACCTTTCAGGTATATCTCCCATTTGACCACTTCTCACCACCTGCACCCCCCCCACCACCACTGCTGTCCCAGCCTCCAAATCTCTGACTTGGACCCAGGAGCCAGAGTGGTCTTGTTAATAAGTAAGTCATGCCATGTCCCTCCTCTGTTCAAAATCCTTAAAGGACTCCCCATCTCCCTTAGTATGAAACTGAAGTCTTTGCAGTGGCTGACAGATCTCCCTCCCTTCACATCTGCTTTGCCTTTAATGCTTCTACTTTAGACCTTTGCACTGGCTATCCCCTTGAGCCAGCACTCTTCCCTCAGATATGCACCCCACTTCTGCCTCATAGCCTTGGGGTCTCTGTCAACTTCTTTCCTGACCCTTATCTACATATCCCTCATTTCCTACTTTATGTGTCTTCATAAAATCTTCTACCTTTAACCAACCTAAATCTGTTTATTTAGGAAATTGTCTGTCCTCCCCTACTAGACTGTAGGCTCTATGGGACTAGACATTTCCGTTTTGTTCATGGTTACATCCCCAACACTTAGAACACAACCCAGTCTAGAGGAGTCAAGATGGCGGAGAAGTAGCAGGCTGAGACGACATCAGGTAGCAGGAGATCAGCTAGATAGCTTATCAAACCATTGCGAACACCTACAAATCCAACGGGAGATCGAAGAGAGGAAGAACAGCAATTCTGGAAACAGGAAATCGGCCACTTTCTGGAAGGTAGGACTGGCGGAGAAGTGAATCGAAAGCGACAGGAGGATAGACCGCGGGGGAGGGGCCGGCTCCCGGCAAGTGGCGGAGCAACGGAGCACTAAATCGGGACTTTTAAAAGTCTGCTCCACGGAGGGACATCGCTCCAGAGGCTACACCGGGGTGAAGCCCACGCGGGGTCAGCGTGGCCCCAGGTCCCGCAGGGTCACAGAAGGATCGGGGGTGTCTGAGTGTCGCAGAGCTCGCAGGTATCGGAGTGGGGAAGCCGGCCACAGAGACAGACCCGAGGAGTGAGCTCTCAGCTCGGGGTTACCTTGAACTGGTTGCAGGCTGGGTGAGCTCGGAGCGCGGCCAGAGGCGAGGGAGACGGGAGTGAATGGGCACTTTTGTCTAGGGGCGCACTAAGGAGTGGGGCCCCGAGCTCTCGGCACCTCCAGGCTGGAGACTAGGAGGTCGCCATTTTCATTCCCGTCCTCCGAAACTCTACGGAAAGCGTTCAGGGAACAAAAGCTCCCGAAAGCGAAAACCAGCAGATTATTTAGTCCGGCCCCTAGTAAGGGCGGTGCAATTCGCCTTGGGCAAAGACACTTAGAATCACTGCAACAGGCCCCTCCCGCAGAAGATCAACAAGAAATCCAGCCAAGACCAAGTTCACTTACCAAGGAGAGCAGTGGAATCCCAGAGGAGGAGAAAGCAAAGCGCGGAATTCATGGCTTTCTCCCCATGATTCTTTAGTCTTGCAGTTAATTTAATTTTTTCTTTATTTTTTTTTCTTCTGCTAAATTTTTTTAACTTTTACCCTTTTATTTTTGAACATTTTTTAACTAGTTTATCTTAACAATACCTTTCCAAAAAAAAAAAATCTTTTTTGATACTTCATTATTATAGTCATATTTTATCCTTCATAGTATTTAACTTTATTTTTTGTATACACATAGGGTTTTTTTTTTCCTACTAAAAAATTTGGGGTACAACTTCCTCTAGCAGATCAAAATATACCCTAAATCTAGCTCTGGGCTTATTCTAGTCTCCAGCCTGAGCAAATTCTCTCCAATTTCTTTTTCTTTATTCTCCCAACCAACTTACTTTATCAACTCCTTTTTTTATAAAATTTAAAAAAAATTTTTTTTTCTTCATCTTTATAGACATATTCCATCCCTCCATTGTGTTTACACTTATAAACGTTTTTCGCTCTTTAAAATTTTGGGAGGTAGTTTCTTCTAAGAGACCAAAATACCCCACAATTAAGTGGGTGACCCTGTTCTAGTCACCAGTCTAATATATATATATTTTTTTTCTTTTTTATATTTTTTCTGTTTTCGTTAAAATAAATTTTTTTTTCTGAACTTCTTTTTATCCCCTTTCTCCCCCCCACGATTTGGGGTCTCTTCTGATGTGGTTAAAGCGCATTTTCCTGGGGTCATTGCCACCCTTTTAGTATTTTATTTGCTCCTTCATATACTCTTATCTGGAAAAAATGACAAGGCAGAAAAACTCACCACAAAAAAAAGAACAAGAGACAGTACCAAAGGCTAGGGACCTAATCAATACAGACATTGGTAATATGTCAGATCTAGAGTTCAGAATGACGATTCTCAAGGTTCTAGCCGGGTTCGAAAAAGGCATGGAAGATATTAGAGAAACCCTCTCTGGAGATATAAAAGCCCTTTCTGGAGAAATAAAAGAACTAAAATCTAACCAACTTGAAATTTAAAAAGCTATTAATGAGGTGCAATAAAAAATGGA
>PISX010025380.1:0-26246 GCA_004024625.1 Mellivora capensis | reverse complement strand
GGGGAACCCTCTTACACTGTTGGTGGGAATGCAAGTTGGTGCAGCCACTCTGGAGAACAGTGTGGAGATTCCTCAAGAAGTTAAAAATAGAGCTTCCCTATGACCCTGCAATTGCGCTACTGGGTATTTACCCCAAAGATACAGATGTGGTGAAAAGAAGGGCTATCTGTACCCCAATGTTTATAGCAGCAATGGCCACAGTCGCCAAATTGTGGAAAGAACCAAGATGCCCTTCAACGGACGAATGGATAAGGAAGATGTGGTCCATATACACTATGGAGTATTATGCCTCCATCAGAAAGGGTGAATACCCAACTTTTGTAGCAACATGGACGGGACTGGAAGAGATTATGCTGAGTGAAATAAGTCAAGCAGAGAGAGTCAATTATCATATGGTTTCACTTATTTGTGGAGCATAACAAATAATACGGAGGACATGGGGAGTTGGAGAGGAGAAGGGAGTTGAGGGAAATTGGAGGAGGAGATGAACCATGGAGAGACTATGGACTCTGAAAAAACAACCTGAGGGTTTTGAAGGGGTGGGGGGTGGGAGGTTGGGGGAGCCAGGTGGTGGGTATTATGGAGGGCACGTATTGCATGGAGCACTGGGTGTGGTGCAAAAACTATGAATTCTGTTATGCTGAAAAGAAATAAAAAGAAAAACACAATTTATGGGTAATCAGTATAGTTAAATATGATGGGGAGACCCAGATGTCCATTGACAGATGAATGGATAAAGAAGATGTGGTGTGTATGTATATATGCAATGGAATATTATGCAGCCATCAAAAATGAAATAGTGCCACTTGCAATGATGTGGATGGAACTAGAGGGCATTATGCTAAGCAAAATAAGTCAGTCAGAGAAAAACAATTATATGATCTCACTGATATTTGGAATTTAAGAAACAAGGCAGAGGATCATAGGGGAAGAGAGAAAGAAATGAAACAAGAGGAAACAAGAGAGGGAGACAAACTGTAAGAGACTCTTGATCTTAGGAAACAAACCAAGGGTTGCTGGAGGGGAGTGGAAGGGACGGGGTGGCTGAGTGATGGACACTGGGGAGGGTATGCATTGTGGTGAGCACTGGGTGTTATGGAAGACTGATGAATTACAGACCCGTACCCCTAAAACAAATAATATATTATATGTTAATCAATTGAATTTAAATTAAAAATAAGTTAATTCAAAAAATATGATGGGGAAGTCTGGTTAATTAGATATCGTGATTAATAATTAAATTTAAAATATTTTTTTCATTGGGACACCTGGGTGGCTCAGTTGGTTGGACGACTGCCTTCCGCTCGGGTCGTGATCCCGGAGACCCGGGATCGAGTCCCGCATCGGGCTCCCAGCTCCACGGGGAGTCTGCTTCTCCCTCTGACCTTCTCCTCGCTCATGCTCTCTCACTGCCTCTCTCTCAAATAAATAAATAAAATCTTAAAAAAAAATAAAATAAAATATTTTTTTCATTAATTTTATTTGCATTCAAACCAATACAAAAGAAGTAAAATGAAAAGAAGCTTTTTTTTTTTTTTTAAAGATTTTATTTATTTGATGGAGAGAGAGCACAAGCAGGGGGAGTAGTAAGCAGAGGGAGAGGGAGAAGCAAGCTCCCTGAAGAGCAGGAGGCCTGATGCAGGGCTCAATCCCAGGATACCGGATTAGGACCTGAGCCAAAGGCAGATGCTCAACTGACTGAGCCACCCAGGCACCCCCAAAACAAGCATCTTATAGATGCTAGATCCCTGATTTCAAAACCAGGAGGTTAGAGTTCTAAACTAGTTTCATCAAGCAGTCAACAAGTTCCTACTGTGTGCTTACATATACTCTTATAATTGCAGATGATGAGATACCTAAAGAGATCAACCAATCCTCCTCAGAAAACCCCTCCCAGCTTCTGTGGGGACCAAAGTTGGCTCATTAACAGCTTAACTGTGCTCTATGTAGATACCTGTAGAGAGCTTTGGAATCATGGAGTACTTTTTTCCCCCTAGACCTTAAAAAGAGGTCTAGGTGGGAAGATCAGAACAGATCCATTTCAATATACTGGAGGTCTTTCAGATAGCTTAGTTAGAATCTGCAACCACTATATCAGTGGTTCTCAAAGTGTGGTCCCTGGGCCAACTCCACTAGCATCACCTGGGGAACCTGTCAGACACACACATTCTGAACTCCTCATCCCAGATCTACTGCATCAGAAATTCCAGAGATTGGGCTCAAGAATCCATGTTTTAACACGCCTGTCAGGTGATTCTGATGGATGCTAAAGTATGACTACCACCAATCTACATTATCCAGGCTTTCTGATTATTGTCTCCAGTTCTCTGCAGTTCTAATTCATTACCAAAAGAGAAAGCATGGTTTTATTACATGAAAGTTATGATCTGAAAGTTAAAAGTTAAAAACTGAAGAGACTATCTTTTAGAAAATATGAGTAACAATGGTAGAAATTAAAATATTCAGCCAAAGGATTAGAACTTTGTTTTTAAGTAGGCTCCTCATCTTGGGGCTCAAACTCACAACCACAACATCATGAACTGTATGCATGTTCTATGGAGCCAGCCAGGTGCCCCCCATGGGATTAGAATTTTTACTAAGACTTTAGCTCTATCTCTCTTGTCACGATTGTGCTTAGTATTAAAGTTACCATACAATCCTTAATCTTGAGAATTTTGACAGAAGACAGACTGGAAAACAAACATTATCAAACAATGTCATGAAAGCTGTAAGAGCAGCTTATAACACATTAACAGGGCAGACAAGGGCAAACTTAATTCTACACAAGGTTTGGTTTGGATGGGCAAGAAAAAGCTTTAGAAAAAGGGGTGACATTTGAACTGAGCCTTTAGAAATGTACTACCTAAGAACACCTAGACAAGCTAAGGACAACTCTTTTTTAAAAGCTTTCCACTAGGCCACTGGTGCAAAATGCAACTGAATGTTATGAAATAGATCTTAAAACCCTTAAGTACCTGCTTAAAAGTCCTAAGTACCTGCTTAATTCCCAGCACTGTTTGGGATTTCTTGTAGCTACCAAAGTAGTAAAAAACATGGCCCTACTTTTAAGAAATTAAACCACAAATAATGAATCTGGTCTATCTAAAATTTGGCAGAAACTAAGGCAACTTTAACTATTCTTCATCATATTCTGTTGAGCAAAAAAACTGTGACAGTCAATAACCAAAACACAATTAAGTTATCTGCCCAGTGTCCTCTCCGGACTGAAGTTTTCACATGATTTATAAAAAATGGAGACATCTACCATGCTTTTACATAAAAAGCTTTACTCAAATACTTTTATTTTTTATTTGAAAGAAATAGATGCTTTACAAAGTCCAGGCTGGATAATGCTATCTTAATGAACTAAAAATCCTTGGGCTTGTTGAGATCAACCTGATCTAATTCTGTGAAACAGCCAAATTTTAAATCAGTTTTTTCCTCTATACTTGTGTTGATTTCAATAAACTAGCATTTCTGTAACCAAACATATCTGACTGAACCTCGTGTTTTCAGAAGGTAGAGAGACTTAAAAGCTAGCTCCCATAATTTGCTAAAAGTTTATTTTAATAAAGACTACTTAGTAAGTTGCCAGTAATCTAGCTCTCATTTGATTATGGGGTCCTATTTCTAATAAATAAACCTCCAGATCCAGAATTGAGTCAAAGGCCAGAAGACAATGTGAATAAGACACTTAAATATTCTTACTATTAATCACATTCTCTGAACTACTTTCTTAATGACTGCCCAAGTTCAGCTTAAGTTACTGGGTACATTCACTTCATTTGTACAATCAATGACCTATCTTTGAGGTTAATGTCAACACAGAAATTAAATTCTATATGCCAGAAGCTGTTCAGCATCCCAAGCCTATAAATTCTTTCAGAAAAACAAAAATGATAATATATAAGATTAAAACTAACAAAACAGAGGATATGACCTAATGTTGTCATTCAGCTTTTCATGCCCCCAAATAGCCAACCAACTGTAAATGAATTCACAGTAAGCCATTCTTCTCCAATTGAGATCAGGATATGAAATATCAAACTCCAGAGTCCTTTGAAATGGGATCCAAACAGAGAGTGATGAAAGCAAACAGGGCATTTTGCTGTTTTTAAGTGGCACCAAAAGACAAAGGAGAGACTACTAAATGGTTGAGTTACCTACTAGTTTAGCAAAATGTACTTAGATCATTGGATGATATATATTATACTAAGTCAAAACTATACCCAGGGAATTCCAATGCAAATCTTAAGATATATATATATACATCCTCACATCAAAATAAAGTTTAAAATGGTGATGACACAAAATCTTGTACATGAATATTCATAGCAGCATTACCATAATATCCAAGAACTGAAAATAACCAAATGTTCATCAACTGATGAGTAATGTGGTATATCCATATAATGGAATACTATTTGGCAATAAAAAGAAACGAAACCCTGAGGAGCACCTGGGTGGCTCAGTCGTTAAGCATCTGCCTTCAGCTCAGGTCATGATCCCGGGGTCCTGGGTTCAAGCCCCACATCAGGCTTCCTGCTCAATGGGAAGCCTGCTTCTTCCTCTCCCACTTCCTCTGCTTGTGCTCCCCCTCTCTCTGTGTCTCTCTCTATCAAATAAACAAAATCTTTAAAAAAAAAAAAAAAGAAAAACGAATGAAACCCTTAGACAAAAAGTAGGTTAGTGATTACTTAGAGCTGGTTGGAGGAGTGGAGTTGGGGGGATGGGAGAGACTGCTAATTAATGGGTATGGGGTTTCTTTTCGGGGTGATGGACATATTTCAAAATTAGACTGTCACGATGGTTACACATTACTATGAATATACTAAAAACTCACTGACTTATATACTTTAAACAGGTGAATTTTACAGTATGTGGAAAATATCTCAATAAATCTGCTTTTATAAGCAGATGTGTACAGCTGTGTGAAAATTAAACACAAAGTGTAGAAGCTCCTTGGGCTCAAGTAAAATCCTTCATAAAAAGACCTCACACAGAGAATATGCAAGGCAATAGAACCTGAGTTTCTCTCCTAAAGACAATGGCATCCAGTTCTTACCTACAGCACAAAGGAAAATAGCCCTTTCATTCTGGCTTTGTTCTTACTAAAAAAGTGATTGAAAATCTAACTAATCAATGTTTTTGATAAAAGATCTGGGCATTGGAACACTACTGCCATACACTTCAAGAGAAAATATACTTCATAAATTCAATTGTGTAAATTCAGATAACATCAGAATTTGTATTTATGATGTACTTTTAGAAAGCAAAGAAACTATATTTTGAATTAAAATAACTACAGTACTTAGATTATTTAGACAGTATGAATAATTATTTGAAAAATGTTCCTTTTGTTTAATGACTAAATATTCAACCCAGGAAGTCAGAATGCAATTAGATTTAATATAAGTAGATTAGATTAATGCAAATGCATTAAATGCAAAAACACTGAACAAAGCTATATATTTAAACACATCAAAATCCACGAAATGAAAGATTAAGGTTGCTATGAAAACTAAGTAATCCTCAGTACATGTAAATAATTGGTTAAATGCAATAACTGAATTAGCAATCCTCACTCACATCATGAGCAATGCAGGTAACTTCATTTGCACAAAAGCATTTAATTGTAGACTGTGTGCTCATTATAGTGTTATGCTCTGAAGATATTAAGAATAATAATGCTGATAGTTTCTGTTTAAAAATTGGTTCATTCAATATGTGTTTACGGGACATAGCTTTATACATTAGTAATGCTCATCAAATTCACATTCACATTTTTTAAATTTATTTATTTGTCAGAGAGAGAGAGAGATCACAAGTAGGCAGAGAGACAGGCAGAGAGAGAGGGGGGAAGCAGGCTCCCTGCCGAGCAGAGAGCCCGATGTGGGACTCGATCCCAGGACCCTGAGCCGAAGGCAGAGGCTTAACCCACTGAGCCACCCAAGCACCCCACATTCACATTTTGAAGAGATTAAAAGATTCAGGTAATCACTATAGACATTAACACAATCATTTCTATGGTATAATTTCTCACTGGGTCCCTAAGAACCTCCATAATTGTCACACTAGTCATTTGGTTGTTCCTCAGTCCTGTGTGGCTATTTGAGTAGAATCATTTTCTGATCTGAACACATTCTTCCATTCTTTTTTTTAAATAAATTTTAAAATTTTTTATAAACATATAAAGTATTTTTATCCCCAGGGGTACATGTCTGTGAATCGCCAGGTTTACACACTTTACAGCACTAACTATAGCACACATTCTTCCATTCTTAATATATTTGTGAGACAAAATTCTCATTTGTTCTGGTAAGTACCATCTTTCCTTGGTGTTAATGTGGTATCATGCTTCTGACTCCTTACTTAGAACAAGCTGTATTCTGCTCCACAAATCACATAACCTGCTCAGTCCTAGGTTTCATCTGACTGGCCTCACTGTAATGTTTATGTGTTAATTACACATTGTTCAAAATGTATAGCACACTCAGTGAAGAGTTTGTGCTGCTGAATGGCTAAGACTACAATTGCCAACATTTTTTAAAAAAGATTTTATTTATTTATTTATTTGACAGACAGAGATCACAAGCAGGCAGAGGCAGGCAGAGAGAGAGAAGGAAGCAGGTTTCCTGCTGAGCAGAGAGCCTAAGATCATGACCTGAGCCGAAGGCAGAGGCTTTAACCCACTGAGCCACCCAGGCACCCTGATCGCCATCATTTTTGAGTGGTAATTAGTATGCTGGGTACTATTCGAAGTACTTAACATGTGTTACCATTATTTAAAATCCTCACAACAAATAGGTACCACTTATGATTCCCGTTTTACAAATGAGGCAGAGAAAGGTTACTTAACTTGCTCAAGTTTACACAGCTAGTAAGTGGTAGAGGCAGGATTAGAACCCACATGCTGTAACTCCAGAGCCTGTATTCTTAGCTACTTTGCCACTGTATCTTCCCATGGTTCCTGACCTAAAGAAGTTCACAGACTAGAGTTACAGATATCATTTATTGAATAGTTTTATACCGGCTGTAACAGCAATGTACAGAAACACAGGAAAAGGGTTAGGAAAAGGGACGAAGCATTCCAGTGGTAAGAAACAGCATTCAGGGACGCCTGGGTAGCTCAGTTGGTTAAGCGGCTGCCTTCGGCTCAGGTCATGATCCCAGCGTCCTGGGATCGAGTCCCACATCGGGATCCTTGCTCGGCGGGGAGGCTGCTTCTCCCTCTGCCTCTGCCTGCCACTCTGTCTGCCTGTGCTCGCTCTCTCTCTCCCTCTCTCTTTCTGACAAATAAATAAATTTAAAAAAAAAAAAAAAAAAAAAAAAAAAAAAAAAAAAAAAAAAAAGAAACAGCATTCAGTCTTCCAAACATTCCAGGTATAAATTTCCCAAAAGCATTATATGTTAATGAAAAAAAATGATGGGGAGAAAAACAAATTTCCCAAGAGATGTGAATTAGATTTGTCTTAAGAATTACAGCGATGTAGGGGCACCTGGGTGATGCAGTTGATCAGGCATCCACCTCTTGGTTTCAGCCTGGGTCATGATCTCAGGGCTGTGAGATTGAGCCCCACGTTCAGATCTGTATTCAGTGTGGAGTCAGCTTGGATTTCTCTCTCACTCTGCCCTGCCCCCAATAAATAAATAAATCTTTGGGGGAAAAAAAAGAATTAGTGATATACAACTCAACACCCAAAAAACAAAGAATCCAATTAAAAAACGGGCAGAACACATGAAGAGACATTTTTCCAAAAATGATATAGAGATGGCCATCAGATACATGAAAAGATGCTCAACATCACTCATCATCAGGGAAATACAAATATAAACTACCATGAGATATCACTTCACAACGGTCAGAATGACTAAAATCAATGACACAAGAAACAAGATGTGTTGGCAAGGATTCAAAGAAAGGGGAACCCTCTGGCACTGTTGGTGGGAATGCAAACTGGTACGGCCACTCTGGAAAACAGCATGGAGGTTCCTCAAAAAGTCAAAAATAGAACTACCCTATAATCCCTTTGGGTAAAGGGGTCTTCACCCAAAGAATACAGAAACACTTATTCAAAGGGATACATTCACACTGATGTTGACAGCAGCATTATTTACAATAGCCAAATTATGGAAACATCAACTGATGAAGGGATAAAGAAGATGTGGTATATATACACAATGGAATATTACTCAGCCATAAAAAAGAACAAAATCTTGCCATTTGCAAGGATGTGGATAGAGCTAGAGAGTATTATGCCAAGCGAAATAAGTCAGTCAGAGAAAGTCAAGTACTGGGTGATTTTACTCATAAGTAGAATATAAGAAACAAAACAAACGATCATGGAGGGAGAAAAGAGAGAGGCAAACCAAGAAAGAGACTCTTAACTACAGAGAACAAACTGATGGTTACCAGTGGGGAGGTGGGTAGGGGGGATGGGCTAAATAGGTGATGGGGATTAAGGAGTGCCCTTGTTGTGACGAGCACAGGGTGTTGTATGGAGGTGATGAATCACTAAATTGTACACCCCGAACTAATGTTACACTGTATGTTAACTAACTGGAAATAGTTTAAATAAAAAGTTTTTAAAAATTTAAAAAAAAAAAGAGTTACAGTGAAAGACATCTGAGAATACTGGATCTAAATTCACTTTCCTATTTCCAGGTCTATACATAAAGGCACTCTTTACTCACATAATGCCTGTTTACTACTTTTTAGATAACTTTAAAAAAAGTTTTTAGTATAGTGGCTTTTGTTTTCTTTCTAGTTCATGACATTTACTTGGGTTTTCTTTAATGTTTCTCAGTAAAATGTACAATTTTCTCCATAGAGGTTTTACAAAATTTTTCGTAGATCAAACCCTTAAGTATCTTAAATTCTTCTTAAATTGGGAAGTTATCTTTTAAAACTGTGTTATATATTTTTTTTAATTTTTAATTTATTTGACAGACAGAGATCACAAGTAGGCAGAGAGGCAGGCGGAGAGAGAGAGGAGGAAGCAGGCTCCCTGCTGAGTAGAGAGCCCGATGCGGGACTTGATCCCAAGACCCTGAGATCATGACCTGAGCTGAAGGCAGAGGCTTAACCCACTGAGCCACCCAGGCGCCCCTAAAACTGTGTTATATTCTATTTGTTCCTGGTGTATAAAATACAACAGACTTCTATTTTTATGTAATCGTTTAATAAAAACTGTGATTTCAAATTGGTGTATTCTATTCAGTATCGCCAGTTCTCCAATCAGAGAACCTCACATGGACCACATTTGTGTTGTGTGCCCATATCTGAATGAACCCAACAGTTGCTTTGTCTATGTGTGCCAAGAAAGAGGGATGATGGGATAACATCATCTGTAGTTCTTTAATTACTTTGCACTTGAACTATTTCCATGCGATTTAAACCATTCTCATGTTTCTGCTATGACTTTAAGTGCAATCTGAGTGCAAGAAAATTTGAGCCCCCAAAAGGTTGAAAAATGAGTGAGGAATATAGTGCAGCAAGAAAAAAATGCATCTTCCAAAAGATGATGCTCTCACACTCATCTCCACTACTGCCCCCTATCAAATCTTCTCTTTTCCCCCTGGTAAACACAATCAAGTTTCATTAGATTATGTTTGTTATATAATCTGTGTTTACATACTTCCAAATTATTCTTTTTAAAAGATTTTATTCATTTATTTGAGAAAGAGAATACAAGTGAAGGGGAGGGGCAGAGAGAGGGAGAAGCAGACACCCTGCTGAGTAGCGAGCCCAATGCAGGGCTCAATCCCAGGACCAAGATCATGACCTGAGTCAAAGCCAGATGCTGAACCAACTGAGCCACCCAAGTGAAACTCAAATTTTATTACTTAAACCTATTGTCACTGTTCAATTTATACATTTTTCTACCTACAAAATTTGTTTGGATATCTTAGGTTGGGATGGAATGCACCACAGTTTTTCCCACTAAAATCAATAAAAATCATTTTGTAATTTTTCAGAAGCACATTTAAGATAACAGAGAGATAGATATATTATTCAAGTACTGGTTCTATGAAATGTGTCCCATCAGGAAATGTGTGGTCACTCCCATCAAGACCCCAATCCTCCCCTCAAAATTCAAAATAAATTTCAACTAACACATTCTTTGAAAGTTAATTCTTGAGCTTTAACTTACATACAATAAATTGTACCCATTTTAATCATACAGTTTGATGATACTTAAATTGCTTAAGTATCATGTAATCAGGATACAGAATATTTATATCAATCCAAATCATTCTCTTATATCCTTTTGCAAGCAACCCCAATACCACCATAGTCCTAGGCAACCACTAATCTACTTTGTCTCTACAGATTAAATTTGCCTTTTTTATAATTTCATTTGAATAAAATTATACAGCAGGTACTCTTCGTAACATTTTTAATATTCACCCATACTGTTGTATGTATCAATAGTTTGTTGCTTTTTAGTGCTGAGTCATGGTCAATTGTGTGGATATACAATAAAATGTTTACTCATTCACCTGCTGATAGGCCTTTGGGATGTTTCCAACTTATGGCTATGAAAAAAAAACTGTTGTGAATATTTTGTACAGACTTCATACAGACATGTGTTTTTATTTATCTTGAGTACAGAATTACGAGTGGAATTGTAAGGCTAGATGGTGAATGTATGCCTAACATTATAATAAACTGCCAGACTTTTCCAAACTGGCTATACCATCTTACATTCCCATCAGCAATGTGTAAGTTTCCAGTTACTACACATCCTCCCCAGCACTTGCTATCATGCATCTTTAACTTTAGCTATCCTAATGGGCATGTAGTAGTATCTCATTGTAGTTTTTAATTTGCAGAATTCCCTGATGACTAATGATGTAAAACACACTTTCACATGCTTCTTGGCCACTATTAATCTTCCATTTTTAGATTATTCATCTTTCTATTACCAAATAAATTAAAAAAATATATTTTGGGTAAAGTCCCTCATCAAGTACAGTTGATTCTCATTATTCTAGGTTATGTTCTATAATATCACCATGAACAGTGAATTAGCAAATACTGAGCCACTGCTCCTATGGGAAATAACAGGCTAGGTTCCTGAAAGCCTCTGGTCACAATATTTTCGTCAACCAGTCAACATAAAACCTTGTTTGTTTCTATTTAAAGACAACTAATTTAATAGATATTGCTGAGTCACTGACATTAAACTCCCAGCCAACAACACTATAACTCCGGATGAAGCTTACCTCACACACGTATTTTCTCCGCTAGGCACTATCACAGCCTTGTACTTAGGAACATGGAGTTCACTTCAGCTTTGTACTTTGGGGCCTGTTCTAAATCACAAAATCATCAACAAAAAGAATAAAAATGGGGACGGGACGCCTGGGTGGTTCAATTAGTTAAGCCGCTGCCTTCGGCTCAGGTCCTGATCCCAGGGTCCTGGGATCAAGTCCCACATTGGGCTCCTTGCTCAGTGGGGAGCCTGCTTCTCTCTCTGCCTCTGCCTGCCGCTCTACCTGCTTGTGTTCTCTCTCTCTCTCTCTCTCTCTCTCTGACAAATAAATAAAATCTTAAAAAAAATAATAAAAATGCAAAATACGTGGCACAAAGTCAATAGGCCACAAAAGTGATACTTGTATGAAAACTAAAACAAGAAGGCAGAGCACCACTTTGTTTGACACTAGCTGGGAGCATGCATGTAGGACAACTACAATTTTTGCCACCCTGTGCATTTCCATAAATGATCATGAAAGCACCACGCATACGGACTTTAGGGTCTTAATTTTAGCAAATAGGTGAATTTGCAAACACAGAATCCATGAATGAGGTTCAAGTGCGTATGTGTTGCAAATATATTATCCCAGTCTCTGCTCATTTGTCGTCTTCTTGTGATCTGTCTTTTCATTTTCTTAAGACTTTATTTTTTTGAGAGAGATAGCACGAGCACACAACGGTATGGGGAAGAGTAGAGCGACAAGGAGACTCCCTGCTGAGCAGAGAGCCTGATGTGGGGCTCAATCCCAGGACCCTGAGATCATGACCTGAGCTAAAGGCAGATGCTTAACCGACTGAGCCACTGAGTGCCCCTGTCTTTTCATTTTTCTTAACAGTATCTTCTGAAGAGCAAAAGTTTATAATTTTGAAGAAATACAATTTATCAAGTTTTTGCTTTATGGTTCATGCTGGCTCTGTTATCTAAGAAATCTTTGGCTATACCAAGGCTGTGAATATTTTCTCTTAGCTTTCTAGTTCAGGTTTTACATTTACATCTGTTACCTATTTTACATTCATTTTTTTTTATGTTGTGAGGTAAAGGTCAAGGTTAATTTTTTTAAAAGTTTTTTTTTTTTTTGAGAGAGAGAGAGAGAGAGCATGAGAGAGGGGGAGGGGCAGAGTGAGAGGGAGAAGCAAGCTCGCAGGGATCCCGATTTGGGGCTCAATCCCAGGACCCTGGGATCATAACCTGAGCTGAAGGTGGGTGCTTACATGACTGAGCCACCTGGGCACCCTGTAGATTCCTTAGGTTTCTATGTAAACAATCACATCATCTTTGAATAATGACAGTTTAACTTCTTTTCCCATCTGTAGACATTTAATTTTTTGTCTTTCTTTATTTCACCAGTTATGATCTCTTGTAAAACACCAAATAAAAATGCTAAAAGCAGACATCCTTGCCTTGTTCCCAGTCTCAGGAAGAAAACATCCAGTCTTTCATGACTAAGTAGGATGACAGATGTTTTTTGTATATCATATAGATTTTAACAATAAGCATAAGTCCAGAATGCTTAGTATCTTCCCTGGGATTTGTAGCAGAAAGAATGGGTTTTCAGAAAAGGAAAGGGACTGAAGATTGCTCAATTTTAGGAGAGGAAGGAAGAGAAGCAGAACTTATAGTATGGACTACTCATCATTTCATTTTTACTACCAAGTTCATTCAAACTAACCTCCCCCCCAATCTTTTTAATCTCTCTGTTTCTAGTCAGAAAGAAAATGGAACATTCAAATTCCAAAACCACTTGTAAAATGTTAAGTAAGATACTGTGGAGTTCACCTCACCAGGAATTATTTTTATTTTTCTTTTGTCAGATGTAATTTGGCAAAATGTAGCACTATAAATTCTGGCAGGTAATCAAGTAAATTAATATTTCATACTTATCTTAGATACACACAAAAAGGGAAGAAACACTCATTAGTAATTGTGAATTGGCTTGAGAATCTGAAGAAAATACAAAACCCCTAAAAATGAAAAAAAATCCTAAAAATGTGAAAAAGGCTAGTCTTAGTAAAATGTAGATGAAAATTACATTGACCCTTGAACAATATCAGGCAAAAATCCACATATAAACTTTTGACTCCCCGAAAACTTTTCTTTTTTAAAGCTTAGGAATTCTGGTGGTTTTTTTTTTTTTAAGATTCTATTTATTTATTTTCGACAGAGACAGCAAGAGAGGGAATACAAACAGGGGGAGTGGGAGAGGGAGAAGCAGGCTTCCCGCTGAGCAGGGAGCTCGATGTGGGGTTTGAACCTAGGACCCTGGGATCATGACCTGAGCCAAAGGCAGATGCTTAATGACTGAGCCACTCAGGCGCCCTTGACTCTCCTGAAACTTAATCACTAATAGCCTACTGTTGACCAGAAGCCTTAACAGATAACAGATAACATAAGCCAATTAACACATATTTCGTATGTTACGTATATTAAATACAGTATTCTTACAATAAAGTAAGCTAGAAAAAATGTGAAGAAAATCATAAGAGGGGCGCCTGGGTGGCTCAGTGGGTTAAGCCTCTGCCTTCAGCTCAGGTCATGATCTCAGGGTCCTGGGACGGAGCCCCATGTCGGGATCTCTGCTCAGCGAGGAGCCTGCTTCCCCCTCTCTCCCTACTTGTGATCTCTCTGTCAATTAAATAAATAAATAATCTTTTTAAAAAAAGAAAGAAAATCATAAGACAGAGAAAATACATTTATAGTACTGTACTGTAAAAAAAAATCCATGTGTAAGTGGACTCGGGCAGCTCAAGCTTGTGTTGTTCAAAAAACTATACTTAACTTTTCTGAACATTGTTAATTGGAAGTATTACCTAGCTTTTCACAAGAGGGCAGCAAGAAGCTTTTCAGTATAATAAAACTCCTATTTGAAAGGTATGATGGAATTACAAGCTATTACATAATTATTGGGACAATCTGTAAAACCTTAATGAACACAAAGGTGATAAAGATTTCAGGAAGTGCGAAAACTTGTTTATCTACCTTTACAAGAGCTTATTAAGTTGACAAGACAAGTAATATAAACATTTGATCCCTCCTTCAAAGACTTTATTTTGATAATACAAAAGATATTCTAAGAATGAATAGACCAACAAATAAAAACCATTAAGACAAAGTATGATAAGGATTATAATACAGGTAAAGAATGAGTGCTATAGGAGCCCCAAAAGGTAAAGAGCACGACCAAGCACTACTAAGGCCTGGAAAATTCATAGCATTAAGTCTGAATTGTGTCTCAAGTGTGAATTAGATATGGACAAGTGGAAAGGGAAGGCCAAGCATTCTAGATGGCAGTCACAGAAAACAACGAGACATAGGATACTCTGGGAGAGAGAAATGAGGTACATCCTTTAGAAATCCTCACAGATAAAGGGTAGAGGAAAGTATACAGCCTGGAAGTACAGGTTCCCAGAAGTGTATGAAGAGACCGAAGCTAGAAATTTTACACTGGATAAATGTAAAATATGATATTTATTTTTTTTCAAGATTTTATTTATTTATTTGACAGACAGAGATCACAAGTAGGCAGAGAGGCAGGCAGAGAGAGAGAGAGACTGCTTCAGTCTCCCTGCTGAGCAGAGAGCCCGACGCGTGACTCAATCCCAGGACCCTGGGATCATGACCTGAGCCGAAGGCAGAGACTTTAACCCACTGAGCCACCCAGGTGCCCTAAAATATGATATTTGATTTAAAAGAAGGACTATGCAGGATGGAAGGAAACACATCATTTGATAACAGAAAAACCTAGAGCTTTTGGTTGACTTTCAAGTTCAGTATGAGCCAGCTCTGGAAGAGGTAAGTACGAACCAACAGACACAAATCTTAGTTTCCATTAAAAGAAGCGGTTTCCAGATCAAAGGAAACCACAGCACAGTGCTCAGGGAACAGTCCACAGAATGCTGTATTCAATTTTCATTGTCATATTTTAAGAAAAATAAATAAATTAGAATCTATATCCAAAGAAAGGCAACCAGAATGGTTATTGCCACAACAGGAAGTTAGAGACCATGCTGGTTTTATTTACATTCATCTTTCCTTTCAAGCCTGCTTCACTGTCTGTTTTCCGGTTCTAGGCAACGGGAACATACCACTGAGTCACCTCACTTGGAAACCTGGGAAGACCGTCCTGGGTCCTTTCCCTTCACTCTCATCTTCAACTGGTGACTCAATCTTGTTGAGTCTCTAGCCCAAACAGCTCAGTCAGCCACACTTTCTGCCTCACCACTGCCTTTCTTGAGGCCTTCTCCATCGTGCCCCGGATTCAACTGATAACCGAACTGATCTCCCAGTCTTAACTTTACTCTCTCACATTCTCAACACTATAGCAACTGAACATGGAGACCAGCAACTTATTTTGCTGTTGAAAGCAAAAAGAATAGGTTCTTTAACTCTCTCGGTTGAAAAGGATATCTGAAATCACCTAATCTAAGCTCCCATCTAATCCTGAACAGCATCTGGGAACATTCCAGAGGGCTGAAGAGCTCTGCCTAAGCATTCCCAGTGATAGGGACCCTGGTACTTTTTTGAGAACCCATTTAATTTCTGGACATTTGGGAAGTTCTTAATACTGTGGCAAAAAAACAAAACCAACCAAACAAAAAAACAACCACAAAAAACAAACTTCTAACTCCATTGTTCCTAACTCTGCCCGTTGGAACAGGGCACAGATAAATGCCCACAGTTAGTCGAAGCAGACAAAATGGAATGTAAAAGCTCTAATCAAAAGTAAGGCAAAAAAGGTGAAATATCAGGGACAACTAAGTCAATAGAAAGAATACTTTAAGAGCAAAAAAAATGAATGCCCTAGCATATTCCTTGACACTAGGATTCTGCTCAAACCCAGAGGGTTTACAGAAATTGTACAATTCTTTGTGCCTCCAGATATTCAGTATTTCTTCAGATGAAACACACAATAAGGAGAAATAGCATGTGATTCTATAGCCAAACATGGGCGATCCATTAAAAAGACAAGTGACAGCTCAACCCTCCCTCCAGGAACATTTGTCACCTACGCCTTTACCCTTCAGGGATTTCAGTTGAATGACATTTGCTGTAGGTTGATAATTAGTTTTTCTTTCTTTCTTTTTCTTTTCTTTTTTTTTTTTTAAAAAAGCGTAGGAGGCCAATGTTGGCTTCTTCCCCATGAGAGACACTAGCCTGAGTGGTTTGGGGAATATATGCCTTGATCAGATTTGCACTATGACTCCTGAATGCAAGAGCCATCCCAGCAACACCTGCTCTCCAGACAGGCCACCTGAGACTAGCAGCAAAAGGATCCATCAATTCCACTCTCCCCAGAGAGATCACCCAGACCCAGTGGTAAAGGTACAGTTGAGTGCCAAGTGAAAAAGTAAAATTCCATCCACCAAAACCTACCAGTTACCAGAGGTCAACTGAGCAAAGCATTTAATTTTTTTCCAACTGATTTGCAATCAAACTAAATACAAGAAAAGGCCCACTTATATCGAAGGAGGAAAGATAGGAGGTAGTGAAATTCCTTAATCCAATCCAGTCACCAATATATCGCTAAGGGCGTGCTCTGGGGTTCTATTTCACATCACAGGGTGGAAATACAGTTGCTGCCTACCCAGACACTGTCAATTACTAATTTCGCATTATAGTAAGTTTGGGCAAGCAGATTTTATAACACAAAAACTGAAAATACATAAGCAGTCACATTTTATTTTATTTTTTAAGATTTTATTTGTCAGAGAATGAGAGAGAGCGAGAGCACAAGCAGGAGGAGCGGCAGGCAGAGGGAGAAGCAGGCTCCCCGCCGAGCAAGAACCCCAATGTGGGACTCCATCTCAGGACCCTGAGATCATGACCTGAGTCGAAGGCAGAGGCTTATCTGACTGAGCCACCCAGGCATCCCAGCAAATCACATTTTAATTCAAAGTAATTAGTTTCCTTTTCATAAAGAGAGGTAGACATCTTTTATTTTGGCCTATCCATATACATTTTCTGTTTAGGTTTCCATTTATTTTTCTATTAAACATTATTTAGCTTTGTCATTCTAAATGTTACAAGATACAGTCTCTGTCCCTCTAATTACCTATTTCACCTATTCTTAACAATGGTGTTCTTTTCTTTTCTTTTTAAAGATTTTATTTATTTAACAGAGATCACAAGTAGGCAGAGAGACAGGCAGAGAGAGAGAGAAGAGGAAGCAGGCTCCCCGGCGAGCAGAGAGCCCTATGTGGGGCTTGATCCCAAGACCCTGGGATCATGACCTGAGCCGAAGGCAGACGCTTAACCCACTGAGCCACCCAGGCACCCCTATTTTCTTTTTTTTTTTTTTTAACTTAAAGTTATACAAGTACATGTTTCAAAAATCAATTCTATGAGGTTAAGAAAAACAATAGTTCACCTTTAACTCCTCCTCAGTGGTAACCATTTGACCCTGCTTAGTTGATTATTTTGTATTATCTCTATAGTCTCTACATGACTAAATAACACACTTATATTACTATCGCTTGATTTTTCCATTTGAGGCATTATCTATTGACTTCCCCCAAATATAGAAGGTAATGATTTAGTTCCTTTCTCCAGCCCAACCTAAATTCTTCCCAATACATGTGCAAGCATCCCATCTCCTATCCTCTCATATATTTTAACTTTACTTAGATCAATATTCATATTCTATATTATTATGATTATATAAATGCTATTTATAGCTAAGCCATTGTAATAAACTAAGATTACCTTTCCTTTCTTGCATGCTTTGTGTTTTCTTTGGGTTTTTAATTTTATTTTCTTACAATATTATTTTTAAATAACCTCCAAATCCAACATGGGGCTTGAACTTCCAACCCCAAGATCAAGAGTTGCACGCTCTACCAACTGAGCCAACCAGGGCCCCCTTCTTTGGGTTTTTAAATTTGCGTGATTTTCAATGTACTTACCTCTAATTCAAACACAGTCTATGCCTGACTGTTCTCTAAATCTTAAGATATTGAGAGGTATCCTGTAGTTAATCAATTTCCTCTTCCTGAATTAGTCTCCAATATCATCTAATTGTCCTCTGTGCCTGGTATGCAGCAATCACCCTGAGAAGCTTACCCTCTCACCTTAGGGAGTTCCTGTTTTCTATAGTTTATGTTGTCTTCTTTCTAGGCTTATTCCCTCATGACTTCCAATAGTTCATAAGAGTTTATGGGAGGTCAGTTTTTTTGGATCTTCCATGTCCAAAGTGTCTTTATTTCAACTTTTTACTTGAGTTGGCATTCTAGGTTGAAAATAATTCTGAAGGCATTGCTCCAATGGTCTCCAATGCTGAAGACATCCTGATTCCCATCCTTTGCCTGAAACTGTTTTTGGTCTCTCTTCTCCAGAAGCTTCCAAGACCTCATCTTCTTCTCCAGAGTTCTGAAAATTCATAATGATGTGTGCTTTGGAGCAGGTTTATTTTCATCTATTTTGGTTGCAGCTATCAAGACCTTTGAGACTGGAAATACATTTCATGTCTTTCAATTTTGAGAAGTTTTCTTAATGTATTTCATTAATGATTTCCTTCCTATTTCCCTTTTTCTGGAACTCCTACTATTCAGGTTTTTGGCACTCACAGATTGGTTCTCTTTTCTTTGCTTTTCCCTTAGTTCACGTCTTTTTGCTCCTTCATTTTCCTTAACTTCTGACAATATTTTTCATTGAATTTTTCATTCCCATCACATCTTTAATTTCCATGAGCTCTTTCCTGTTCTTTGTATAGTCATTTTTAATAGTATCCTGTTCTTAATTATGTTTGCCGTATCTTCTCTTTCTATGAGTTTTGCATAGTCTTTTTTCTCTGAGCTGATTTTTTCCATTTGTTACTTTTGTTATTTAAATGTTTTATGTCAGGGGCTTTTCTCAAACGTTGACAATCCTTCACTGTTTTTTTCATGTGTAAGAACAGGGGGACTAAAAAGTTGCTTGAAAAGTCTAAGCGTATAGCAGTTGGACTTGGTGACTGTAAGCTTCCCTGCTGTATGACCAAGCTGTTGGGCTGTAGAACTTCCAATGTCAGTACCTTTATTCTTCTTGGGCTGGTCAGATTCCTCTCTTCCATCTTCCTGATTGAAGGGTAAAAGCCTGGTTTGTGGAGGATGGGGTGGTCTCAGCACAGAGTGTACATAATTCCCTACATTTTCAGTACTGAAACCCACCCTCGGGTGGTCTGTATCCACCAACTGAGGAATCACTTTGTTTTACCTTCTCTAGAAAATAAACTCCATTCTTTTGTAGGGTAGAATAAAGGTGATCTGGGCATCTGACTCCTCCTTAAGCAGACTTCAATGAATTCTCCTTATTTAAACCATCTCACCCATCCACCTGATACCAATCTTTAGTCCTTTGGTGGATTGTGAGATATGAAGTGGCTTGGTTCTTGGCTTTCTTCTTTTTAGGATTATTTTTCTTAGGTCTGCTAGGTTCACATATCTACCAGCTTCCCAAATTTTATAACTGTTGTCCTCTTTCCTTACTCTCCTCGAGGGCTTATATCTTTCTTAAAAAAAAAAAAAAAATTATTTTAGTAGGGCTTGGGGATTTGGGAAAGGAAGAAAAGCAAATGTATGCATTAAAACCATCAATGGGTGGCTCAGTTGGTTGAGCATCGGATTCTTGACTTCAGCTCAGGCCATGATCTTGGAGTTGTGGGACTGAGCCCTCTGTCTGGCTCTGGGCTCAGTGGAGTCTACTTCTCTCCCTCTCCCTCTGCCCCTCCCTCCACACATGCACACATACACATACTCTTTCTCTCTCTAAAATAAATAGATAAATCTTAATAAAATAAAATAAAATAAAATCATCATTAACCTGGAAGCACTCTCTCCCCGAATTTATTGTTCATTGTACATAGATACCTTCCAGCTTTCTCCATGATTTTAACTGTTTTGTCATACTCCCCACTTCCACCTTGGTTTTGTGTTTACACTTGTAATATCAGTTATAGTCTTTCTAAGGGGAAAGAGACAGGGGATAGCTTCTGAAAAAGTAGCAATGGAGAAAAGAATGGATAAGTACCTATCTGTTCTCCGATTACTTTGAAGACTGTTTCCATTTCTTATTCTGTAAATATAAAAAGATCTCATCTGTTTAACAGACATTTGTACAATACAGTTTGTTTGTTTTTTTTAAATGGATTTATTTTAGACAGCATATAGTTAGGTCTTGATTTTGATCTTCTTTTCTTCCTTTCTCTCTTTATTTCTTCCTAAAGCAATCTCTAAACCCAATCTCAAATTCACGACTGGGAGATTAAGAGTTCCATGCTCTTATCTACTGAGGCAGTCAGGCACTCCTGCACAGTACTGTTTTATAATATACAAAAATAATATAAACCATGGTTCCTAACAGCAAGGGTCTTGCAATTTAGTTGGGAAGATAAACATAAATAGCAAGTATTAATCCTTGTTGTGGCTAAAAAAAAAAAGAGAGAGAGTAGTAACAGTTCAAGAACAATAAAATGGTGGGGCGCCTGGGTGGCTCAGTGGGTTAAACCTCTGCCTTTGACTCAGGTCATGATTCTGGAGTCCCGGGATCGAGTCCCACATCAGGCTCCTTGCTCAGCAGGGGGTCTGCTTCTCCCTCTGACCTTCCCCCCTTTAGGCTCACTCACACCGTCTCAAATAAATAAAATCTTAAAAAAAAAATTCTAGGGGTGCCTGGGTGGCTCAGTGGGTTAAAGCCTCTGCCTTCGGCTCGGGTCATGATCCCAGGGTCCTGGGATCGAGCCCCACATCGGGCTCTCTGCTCGGCAGGGAGCCTGCTTCCCCCTCTCACTCTCTGCCTGCCTCTCTGCCTACTTGTGATCTCTCTCTCTCTCTGTCAAATAAATAAATAAAATCTTTAAAAAAAAATCTGTTAAGGTCCTCTGCATGAAGTAGCCAATGGAAGTTCGGCGGACATTTATAGCTAAGTCAATCACTGGCTGGGATGGGACTGCCACGCCTGTGAATGGTACTCAGCTGCATTGTAACTGCAAAAGTTACAGGTGTAACCTGCTTTGAGAAAAATAAACATCTATTAAAAAATGAAACCAGGGATGCCTGGGTGGCTCAGTTGGTTAAGCGGCTGCCTTCAGCTCAGGTCATGATCCCAGCGTCCTGGGATCGAGTCCCACATCGGGCTCCTTGCTCAGCAGGGAGCCTGCTTCTCCCTCTGCCTCTGTCTGCCTGTGCTCTCTCTCTCTCTCTCTCTGACAAATAAATAAATAAAATCTTTAAAAAAAAATGAAACCAAACCAAACTGTTCATAATGCAAAATGAAATTATTTAATTTGCAAGACTGAACTTTACACAAAGCTGGTTTTTTTTTTTAAAGATTTTATTTATTTATTTGACAGACGGAGATCACAAGTAGGCAAGAGAGGCGGGCAGGGAGAGAGAGGAGGAAGCAGGCTCCTCACTGAGCTGAGAGCCCGATGTGGGGCTCGATCCCACGACCCTGGGATCATGACCTGAGCCGAAAGCAGAGGCTTTAACCCACTGAGCCACCCAGGCGCCCCTACACAAAGCTTTTACTCACTGCCAGTTATACATTTATCGCCTCTTCGCTCCTAACTCGCCTTTCTCTGCCTGCTGTGTGATACATGGGCTGGACCGTGCAGCAGGCGCCATTTCTCCTCGGTCAGCTTGCTGGCTTGCTGTTAACTTTGCCAACAGAGAGGGGACTGGTGGGAGACCTCGAGGCTGAAGCAGAAAGAACGAACTTTTCTTCCTTTTTACAGTGTCTGGTTTTCTCCACAGGGACGAGCAGCTTGGCATCTGGGGGGCCCCGCACTGCTCACCTTGCCCACAGAGGCCCTTGGTCCCATGGCAGGGCTTGCTCTGGTTCGGATTATTCACCACCACAGGGCAGCTCCTAAAAGTCACCAACAGAGTAACCCCCGGCAGTGGGCAGCATGTTCTGCTGGCAGCTGCGTCCTCTCTTCAGAGGGCTGAATCTCAGCCTTGTGGGACCTCCTTTAAGTTTCTAACTTCCTGTGCAGTGCACTCTCCTTCAGCTCTGGCGGAAGTGGCTTTCTGCAGCGTCTACCCCTGCACCCCTCAGAGTCGTCTTCTACCCCTTTCACCCAGTTAACAATTCAACAGCTCTTTATATCAAATTTCCCCTGTTCAGATTCCTCCTCATTGGATTCCGGCTCCTACAGTCACCCAAAGAGACCAAACAAATGGAGCACATATGATACCAAGTGAAAACAGTCCCCAAATCTTAATGTTAAAAAAAAAAGAATTCTAGCAGTTACTGTTATAAATCTAGAGAGCAACCCCCAACATCAATTCTGAATAAGACAACCATAAATAAAAGGTCACCCAAACCATGAGTACTAAGCACTGAAGAACGAGAGTAAAGGACCAACTATGTCAGAGAAACTTCTAGATTCTGTTGTGATAAAATTACAAGATTAGTGGCTGACAAGAACCCAATAGATGAAAGAACCTGATTATAAGAAAGCATTTAATAGTGCTTCTCCTGGCATCTTCCTTGCAAAATTAATTAAAACTAGCCAGGATATATGAGTCTCATGAATTGAAAACTAGCCTCAAGACCGCAAGGAGTGATTATAAACTGCCTTAAATCACATGGAGGAAAGTGTCTGGTAGAATGTCCAGAGAGTATTAGATTGGTTATAATCCAGTATTTCCATTAGTGCTTGGGAAAGTAAAGAGTAAGTTAATTAATGTTTAGTAGACATTCACTTGAAGGGATTTGTAAAAACCAGTATGACCTAAAGTAGAAAAGATTTAGAAAAGTGAGAAAGATGTACAGAAGGTAAAACTCTTTTCCTTTATTACAAATAATTACTATAAAAAGTAATTTTCATGCAGTGATCTCAAAACCTCCATATACATGTGGGACTACCTACAGTTGACAGAAAAGGACTGGAGGGTTTTAGCTGGGCTAACTAAGAACAGCATCCACCTCGGGGGATCTAATTCCTTTCATTCTATAGAGATTATAAATTCATGGAGAGAAGAGTGTTTGGGTCTATAAATAATCCTTTGCATAGCTACATCATAGAGCAGCTTGAGTTAATGCCAGAATTTCCTTTCTGTGTGGATTTGTAGATTTACAAATACACAAAGGAGAGACAAAACAGAAGAAGTTAGAGCAGCAGTAACACCAGCAGCCAAACTGAATTTTTTTTTTTTTAAAGATATCACTGATGCCTTAATAAAGAGATGGCTTAAACCCAGAAATTGTCTGGCCTTTCCCCTCCTTCCCTGCACGTTCCTGGCACCTATGTGTGCATCAGGCACTGGGGACCCAGTGGAGAACAAAGCCGACACTCTAGGAGGAAGAAGTAGATCGTGCCGGTAGACTATATATCATGAGCGTAGGAGTGCTAGTAGGAATAATCTAGTCTAGCAATCGCATATAGCCTTCTGAAGGACCTGCCATTTAACTAAGTCCACTATGTGGACTCCTTCTCAAGGGAGTGAGTTGTCAATGCTAATATCTTGCTATAGGACAGAAGATGGTCTGAGGCTTGCTCTCAAATTGCCTTCATCTAGTCAAAAGGCATCCCAGCGTCTGTTCTTGAGAAATTCAGGGCTCTAACAATGCTAGCAAGTCATAATTTAGCTAGGAAAGGGCTGGATTAATCTCCTCCACCCATACCCGTACAGACACAGTATGCTTCATGTTTCTTTCTAGTAGTTAGCTGGGTAGGGGGAAGACAAGTATTGACCTTAAGAAGTGACATTCGAGGCAGTGCTAAGCATTCCCCAGGAGAGCATTCAGGGTCAAGACCAGAAGCCTTCCCTAGTTATTGTGGTCAGAGCACTTAGGCCATGTTCAGCAGGCAAGTTAAGGAGCAGAGGCTTTGGAATCAATCACACAGGCCTGAGTTGCAGTCTTGACACTGTCATTCAATACCTTTCTTCATCTGTCCAATGAGGACAGTAACAGTGGCTACCCTCCACAGAGGTGGTATCAAGATATGGATAAGGAGGGACGCCTGGGTGGCTCAGTTGGTTAAGCAGCTGCCTTCGGCTCAGGTCATGATCCCAGCGTCCTGGGATCGAGTCCCATATCGGGCTCCTTGCTCGGCAGGGAGCCTGCTTCTCCCTCTGCCTCTGCCTGCCACTCTGTCTGCCTGTGCTCACTCTCTCTCTCTGACAAATAAATAAATTTAAAAAAAAAAAAGATATGGATAAGGAGCTAGGCAGAGCACCAGTTACATATCAGGAAATGTAGGTTGTTGATGTTAATAAGAAACAAGACTATATCTGAATGTGATGAGCTATATAAGTAGCAGAAAGACTAGATATGGGTTAAGTTGCATATGCCTACATTGTTTATTAAACCAATAATTAGCTAAATAAAAGTGATATTTATTTCTTTATTTTTCAAGATTTTACTTATTTATTGGACAGAAAGAGACAGCGAGAGAGGGAACACAAGCAGGGGGAGTGGGAGAGAGAGAAGCAGGCATCGCACTCAACAGGGAGACCAATGTGGCCTCAGTCCCAGGACCCTGGAATCACGACCTGAGCTGAAGGCAGATGCTTAATGACTGAGCCACCAAGGCAACTCTAAAAGTGATATTTAGAATGTCCCATGAGTAAGTAAGACACAACAGGCTGAAAGCAAGTATTTCCCAGCCCCAAACAGTACTTTTACTCACATTCTCTATTCTGGTTAATAAAGCCAGTTAAAAACGACTCAAGTTAGAAACAGTTATCTGAAACTCCTGCATCACTGCATCTTTTAAAACTGATCTTCCTGCTTTTAGTGGTCTATGAGTCATGAGTACCTACAATGTGCCAGACCCTAAAAAGGGGGGAGGCACCTCTGATCCTGTCTAAGTACACTTTCCTAGTGCTTTCCAGTAAATTGTAATCTCAAGGACAAGAACCTTTTTCTCTATAACCTCATACTCAGCAGAGTATGTTCACATAGGAGGCACTCACTTATTTACTGAGTAATTAAGTGAAAAAACAAACACAACCCTTTCAGTTACTATTAACTTAGAAATTCTTAAACATGGGTCACTCTTTTGATATCTGAACAGAGCTTAACCTTGACTAGGTATCTCACTTTAGAAACACTGCCTGTCTTACAAACAGTAGTTCTTAACCTTTTAGGGCTCACAGACTGGTTAGACATATGTAGTTGTCTACACATAGCTATTTCCTCACTTAATCTTTGTTAACAATTTTGTTGTTTTTTTTTTTTTTTGGTTTTTATTTTATTTGGGTAAAGGATGAGCATGTACTCAGGGGGGACCAGGCTCCTTCCTAGTTCCAAGGAGGAACCAGTCTTAGTCCATCTAAACCAATGATGGTAGGTAGTGTAATTTCTCTTGACAATGGTTAGTTTAGGCATAGGAGCGTGATTAGCGCTGTTCAACGGCATGCAAGGGGAAATCTTCCTCAGAGCTTCTGGGGTTTTTCTCACTGATAAGAAGAAGCATGGGGGAAAACAATTCTCTTTTCTATCTTAGGATAGTGTTGTCAGCCAACAATGGCTGCCAACTGTAGCAGCCATCTTGCAAACATGATGGAAACCAACCCAAGTTGGGGGGAGGGGTCCAACACAGTGAAGTGACACGGCAGAAAGATGGAACTAACAGGGATCTCTGGTGATAATGTTAAGTAAGTGAATTAACCCCCCCACCCCCAAAATGAAGTACCGATATGGAACAACTTTATCCTTTAGGCCACTGTAGTTGGGTTTTCTGTAATTTGCAGACAAAAAGTGTCTGTTCATATCTTCTGCCCATTTCTTGATATGATTATCTGTTTTGCATGTGTTGAGTTTGAGAAGTTCTTTATAGATCCTGGATATCAACCTTTTGTCTATACTGTCATTTGCAAATATCTTCTCCCATTCCGTGGGTTGCCTCTTTGTTTTGTTGACTGTTTCCTTTGCTGTGCAGAAGCTTTTGATCTTGATGAAGTCCCAAAAGTTCATTTTTGCTTTTGTTTCCTTTGCCTTTGGAGACATATCTTGAAAGAAGTTGCTGTGGCTGCTATCAAAGAGGTTACTGCCTATGTTCTC
>PISX010025379.1:0-26250 GCA_004024625.1 Mellivora capensis | reverse complement strand
TCTTTGGCTTAAAATCTAATTGATCTGATATAAGGATTGCCACCCCAGCTTTCTTCTGATGTCCATTAGCGTGGTAAATTGTTTTCCACCCCCTCACTTTAAATTTGGAGGTGTCTTCGGGTCTAAAATGAGTTTCTTGTAGGCAACATATTGATGGGTTTTGTTTTTTTATCCATTCTGATACCCTGTGTCTTTTGATCAAGAAAAACTTTTTAACATGAATATTAACTGAGGACCTACTGAGTACATGGTAGTATGCTTTGTGTTTTACCCACACAGACTGTATGCACATGCACTTGGCTAACGTAAAGTCAATCATATGTATTCATTAAAGCCATTTCAGCAGGATTTTTAAAAAGATTTTTTTTATTCATTTTAGAGTGAGAGAGAGAGAGCATGAGCTCCAGAGTGGGAAGAAGCAGAGGGAGAGGGACCACCAAACTGCTGAGCCTGACACGGGACTTAATCCCACAACCCTGAGATCATGAGCTGAAATCAAGAGTCGGCCACTCAACCGACTGAGCCATCCAGGTGCTCCTTAGCAGGATTTTTTAAAAGCTGTTTTGTTAGCACTTATCCTGTGTATATATGTAAATGTTTAAATAAGTATGACACAAAGTCATGCATATTCCATATTTCAGGATTCTCACTAACTCAGATTGGCCTTCTCCCTGTGTGTTCTAAGTAAATGAGGTTGTATTCTAAATCAATACTTAGAAAAGTTTTTAAAATATTAACAGATACATAAACATTAACAATTTAAGATCTCTTGCTATTAAATTTCACAAATCATGTGGGTGTCAGATTCATATGTTCTATTTTTACAAGCAACAACCTCAAGAGAACAAATTTTAACTCTGATATCAAGCTTTTTCAGACATTCACAAGATCCACATAATCTCGAATCTGCCCTCTCATAATCTTGTAACTACACACATGCACAAATTTTCTGATTAGGTGATTCTGGTACTCATGAAAAGACAGTCTTTTTAGCTTAAAGAAAATCAGGGATGCCTGGCTGGTTCAGTCGTTAGAGCATACGACTCCTGGTCTGGGGTTATGAGTTCAAATCCCACATTGGGTGTAGAGTTCACTTAAAAAAAAAAATCTGACTTACCTCAAAAGATGTTTTGGAATGGGATATGATGTCAAGGACAGCCACGTTAGAAGCAGGTATATCTGGCAAGAAAGTGACATAGAAGGCTTAAACCCAGTTAATTTCTTCCACTCCTGCTTTATATTTTTTCTATTGCTGTGGAATAGCAATTTTCCTATTTCATGGAACTCCCTCACCCACAAAATTCCCTCTGGTTAGTCACCTGGTCTTCAGAAACAGCACCTGCTCTGTTTATAACTCCAGTATTCCCCAACCTCTCCTATTGATAAGAATCCTGGGGCAGGGTGCCTGGGTGGCTCAGTGGGTTAAAGCCTCTGCCTTCAGCTCAGGTCATGATCCCAGCTCAGTAGGGAGTCTGCTTCCTCCTCTCTCTCTCTCTCTCTGCCTGCCTCTCTGCCTACTTGTAATCTCTGTCTGTCAAATAAATAAATAAAATCTCTAAAAAACAAAACAAAGAATCCTGGGGCAGCTAAAAATAAAAATCACATGCCACTCTCCTACAGATTCGATTTTAATTTGCTTGAGGTAAGGCTCCAGAATCTTATTTTAAACATGAGTCCCCAAGTGATTCTTACAGGCAAGTTCAAGAACAAGCTAGAGGCCTGCCAGAGCTCTTCACAGTTCCTCTAAACTGATCAGCCTCAAGGGCTGGTCCCCCACTGGGTGTCAGGGGTGTTTGAAAACAAGAGCGGGACCCGTTTGGAGAAAGCTGAATGCCACCCTGTCTATCTACCTCTGTTTTCAATACCCTAAATTTACCTAATTTAAATTTAATTTTGAGTATGTGCTGTGAAGTAGGATACCACCAGGGGGCAGCATAGAGATGACAAATTATACACGTTTGGGGAATTTTTTTTTTTTTTTTTTTTTTTTAACTTCACCACATAAAATGGTCACATGTACATTTTAGGTGAACTCAGACTACCAAAAAAGGGGGTTGGGGCTTTACACTTAGAAGATACAGGTAAATGATGTTCCACATAATTTCTACATATTTTTTTCTTCCACTGGCTGTCTTTATGGCAACCATTGTAGACAAAAAAGTTCCCCTGAAGTAGCATTGCTCATGGAACCAAAAATGGTATTGGACTACAAAGACTCCAGGTAAACCATAGTGATCTTCCAGTTTGTCTGTAGTTTCAACTAGCATTGGAACTGGGTGCTTTTCAATGGTGTTATCAACACTTTAGAGTTCTCTAAGAGGGGTAAAAGGCAGTAGATAACAGTGTGATCCAACTTTGCCAAGGCTTTTTGTTTTTGTTTTTACACTTTTTTAAAAAGTAATATTTTATTTATTTGACAGAGAGAGAGAGAGAAAGCTTAAGTAGGCAGAGGGAGAGGGAGAAGCAGGCTCTCCGCAGAGCAGGGAGTCCAATGTGGGACTCAATCCCAAAGGGAGACGCTTAACTGACTGAGCCACCCAGGCTCACCTGCTTTTTTCAAGTATAACTGAAATGCTGCCAACACTTGTCAGAAAACCATACTCCCCCCACACACCCATGTCGTCCATACTCCCAAATTTTCTTGACCCATCCAATCACTTTTTCCCTTCCAGTCCACATTTTTTCCTTCTGGAAATGTTAAAGAAAAGTCCTCTGGCAACCCAGGTAGCTTCTACAAAGATCACTTCCAAGGGCTTTTCTCCCTCTGAAATTCCACCATTAGCATAAGGAAGCACTGAAATTTGAGGGATGACCTGAAGAAAGTTAACCTATTCCCAGCTTGTCAAATTAGAAACACACGCCCTAAGATATTTCTTGGTCTCAGAAAAGCATGATCCAGGCTCTGGGACAATTCCATGACTTAGGTTTGGAAGTTTTTCAATTCCACAATTTCTACCTTTTAGCTAGAAAAGCAGAAGGGGAGGAGGAGGCAAGAATGACAAACAGGGGCTCCTGGGTGGCTCAGTCCTTAAGCATCTGCCTTCCAGCTCAAGTCACGACCCCAGGGCCCTGGGGTCCAGTCCTCCATCCCTGGCTCCGCGGGGAGCCTGCTTCTCCCTCTCCCTTTGCCTGCTTGCTTTCCTAGCTATGCTCTCACTCTCTGTCAAATAAATAAAATCCTGGGGCACCTGGGTGGCTCAGTCCATTATGCAGCTGCCTTCAGCTCAGGTCATGATCCCAGGGTCCTGGGATAGAGCCTCATATCAGGCTCCCTGCTCAGTGGGGAGCCTGCTTCTCCCCAGCCTGCCATTCCCCCTGCTTGTGCCTGGTCTCTCTCTCTCTCCCTCGCTCTCTCTGTGTTAAATAAATAAGTAAAATCTTTTAAAAATTAAGTAAATACAAATAAATAAATAAATAAATAAATAAATAAATAAATAAATAAAATCTTAGAAAAGAATGACAGAAACATTCCTGGGAAGCCAAATGGGCCTAAGCAAAAACAGACCTTAAAAAGAGGTAGGAGAACCGGAAATCAAGGTTCTCTGCAGAGCCAGAGGCTACACTGGACTAAGTGTTCTAGAAAGAAGCGTTTCCAAACTTTTCAAATATCTTAACAAAAATGTCAGGACCGCATGGCTGTATTTTCAGCATGAACTGGTGGAGGCTGAAAATAAAAGCTATGAGTTCATAAACTGCCTTAGTGACCGTGTTCCACTACTCACGGCAGTACTTGCAGACATAAGAGTTGTACATATATATGTGTGAGGACTCTTCTAACCTGCAGAGAATATTTGTGGGTACGTCCAGAATCCTCACCTACTCCGCTGACCCCACCTGCTAACCCAGAAACCTGGTGCTATAACAGACACTCTCAACGAGGTTGGTATCATCGCCAAGGGGAGAAATCTTACTACACGTATAAAGCACAACTACACATAAGGTCCTTAAGCAGCTATACAGTTTTTCCCTGATATCTGAACCTCACGGCGGTGGGAAGGGAAGGAGGTGAAGGGGCGGCGGTGATTCGTGACCAAAATGTCTGAAAAGCTCTCCTAAGAGGCCGATAACGGAAGATGGGGGGAAGGTGGAGAAACACTGTCCTACAGGGGTCCTGGGCTGAGACTATCTATCAAATGAAGGTCCAGAGAGGCATTTTCCTCCCAAGACAGCACACGGAGGGTCAGTGGTCTCTGATTCTGTCAAGATCTGGGCCAGAGATTGGTGTTTCCCCGCCATTCGCTGCCTCAAAGGATGCCCTGTGCCGACCTAAGGAAAAACTGGCAAAGAGCTCTGCAAACTGCAAAGCCCAGCACCAAAGCTGGAGGAGGCTTCTTTGCCGCCAACTGTAGGAAACCCTAGCGGGCCCCGCTGGGCCTCCGCACTTGTTGCTTTCCCGGGGCGCCCGTCCGCCTCTCCCTCACACCTTCTCTTTGTGAAACCCTCCTCTCCACATGAGCACACGCGGACCCCCTGACTGGGCCGCGCGACCCTCTCACCCACGCCATGACGCGGGCGCCCTGTGTTGGAGCCCTGCTGGCGGCGCAGCCTCCGCCCCCTGCCCGGCTCCCGCCGCCAGTCGGACAAGCCCAAGCCGCGGTTTCCTAGACAGCCGCGCCGCCGCTCGGTAGCGGCCACAGCAAGCACTCCCGGGTGAACCGCGTTAGGCAAGGGCGCAGGCGCCGACCGGCAAGCCGCTGGAGCGAGGCCGCGCACGCGCGCCCCCGAGCGCGGTGGGCGGAGGAGCCCAGGGAGCGGCAGAGCCGCGAGGGGGCGGGGGGAGGGGGGACCGGACAGGGGAGCCCCGGGAGCGCGAGCTGCAACCGGCGCCAATGCAGAGCCTAGCGAATCCCGAGCCCAGGCAGCAGGTATGTGTCCTCGAAGCCGGCCGTGGCCAGGGCTTCCCCGCCTCTATGCCGGGGTCCTGTGGCCAGGGCGGGGGTGGGGGCCGGTCGAGGTTTGCAGGGTGCGCGCCCGGGAGGGCTGGGATCTTACCACTGACCTTCATCCTGGCTCGCTGAGGGGAGCAAGAGGAGGGTGCGTGGGGAAATCCAGGGCTTCAGCTCCAGCCTGGGGAATCTGCTTCTTGTCACATGCTTCTTATTTATTTTTGCAAACTGCTCTGGTTGGGGTCCAGCTGCAGATGCTTTAGCTCCCATTCTTTGCCTCCGTGTGCCATCTTGCATTTATTAATAAAACATTCAAGCTGGGGTGTGTGGGGGGTGGATTGCTGCTGGGGGGAATCCCATTGCAGTATGGGTTGAGTGGCGCCTGTTTTCGGTGTTCAGGCATGGTACTGAGGTGGAAATTCCACACCCTGGGCATTTGTGGCTTGCTTGGTCGTGAGCACTTACTAGTGGGCTTCCCTCATTTATCTGGAGGCGCTACAGCGGCAGAATGGGCTGACAGGAAAGCATGGTGGGCTTTCAGTGTCAGGCCAGAATCCCCTTCAGGGGACAGGTGCACACAGTACCCTGCTTGCTAACTTGCCAAGGACGCTTAAACCCAGAACATCATTTCCCATGATTGCTGAGAGGAGACCTTGAACAGAATCCTCCAGACTTGCATACTCAAACTCATTAAGGTTTTGCATCTGAAGATGACTAAAGCTTGCCACCTGTTGGAAGTCAGACCCCATGAAATCCTCCATAATCTAGCCCACCAATCCCTGTTTCAGTCACTAATACATAGCAATAGGCCCATCCTGGTTCTTCCTATCTTCTTTAATATTGCTTGTCATTTCTTCTTTTAAAATTTAATCCATGATTTGATGTTCCATATGTTATAAATTACATTATTTATATAACATCAACAAAATTTGTATAACATCGTATCCTAAAGACTGAATTTCTTCTCAGTGTCCAGGTTACCGATTTCCTAGCTTTTCACCTTGCTTCAAGCAGCAGTCCAAAAGGTGGAATATATGTAACTGATTACCTTTCTCTGCCCCCCCCCCATGCCATGGTAAGAAGACAAGTACAAGCTGGAAGCATAAAATGGAAATGCGTATCACAACACATTGGGGTATGGCGGCAGAACTAAGTGCTTGTAAACTATAGTCAGTGTGCCACATCTAATCATGAGGACACATTCTTGAATGCTCATATGTGCCAGGTACGGAGCTAAAGGGTACTTGTGCATGATCTCGTTTAATCTTCACAACAAACCTATTATCTCCATGTTGAAGGTGAGGAAGGTGAGACTAAGAAAAGTCAGCTAACTTGCCCAAGGTCACACAACCCAGAATCAGAATAAAGATGCAAACTCAAGTGTATCTGATTGCTGGGGGTGGAGGGGCATTGGGAGGGACCTTTACCCCTGGTGCTGCTCCTGCATCTATATTTTAATTAAGATCAAGTTTCTGCATGAGCATACATGCTTGGATCTGATGTTCCATTTCATAGATTCCACATCCCTCTTTGTGGATTTTTAGAAACGGAATCAGCTGTTTTAGAATGGGTCTGTATGGAATTTTTTGAGGTGGCGCTGAGCCTATAAAAAATGATGTCCTAGACATGCTTCCATTTAACTTTCTCAAACAAGCAGTTAAGCTCAAAAAAAGTTGTTTCCCTTCATATTTAAATTCATAAAATGTATGTGCATCAGATAGAATGAATCACTCATGTTTTTCATTCTTGCATCCCACTCCAGTCTTCTTGCCACCCTGCACACTGGCTTCTGGTGTCAGTGCCAGTCTTAAGAACAACCTTGTCTATCATACTTCTATGTGAGTGCCTTGATGGGGTGAAGGAATCTAGACCAGTCATGGCCCATAATCCAGTCTCTATGATAGTAGCAATTATTCACTTGAAAATCTTAGAATCCGTGCATTCAACTATGGATGTCTACTTCATCTTGTTCTACCAGTGCATTACCATAATGCAAATATTGGATTTTGCTCCACATTCCAGTAGTTCTCATAAACTTAGAAATTGCTATAGTTGCATCTTTAATGGAAAATCCACTCAATGGGGCTACAGACTTTTGTATTCAGGACACGTATTTATAACGGTAGTGAGAAAGGTAAAGGTAGATACAAGGGATTACTTGAAATATCCCATGGAAATTAACAGCTTTGAATTATAAATTGATGGCTAATATTAGGTAGGAAATATAAGATTCTGTTATAAATTCTGTAAGCTCTATTTTTTTTCCTTGGGCAATACGACTGGTTTTGGAACATCATGATCTTACTTTTTTCATTATACTTTGTTGTGTTGACAGTAAAGCAATTTGCATAGCCATTTTGCCTCATGGAAAACACTGGGTTTTAGAAGAGCATATTCCCCAGTGCTTATAGAAATGCTGAGATGGAGTCTTTCCACCCCGAGGATTTCCAGTCTATAATCAGATAAACTCAAGAGGAGTCCTGATATTACTGGCGAAGCAGCAGAAAGCAAAGGGAGGTATTGCTTGATTTCTGGACAGGATCTCAGTTGTCCTATGTAGACCATCACTATTTTCTTCAGTCAGAAATCTCTTAGTTAAAAAGCATCCAAGAAGTAGAAGTATATCTATTCCATTCAAGCAAAATTGTATTTAATGCAAAGCTGAGTATCCTTTTGGGTGCAATGGTCAATATGAGGCATGTAAAAATGTTTCTGGACTACATTTTATTTCTTGAATCATATATCTAAACTGGGAAAAGCCATATGGTCAACTATGGATGCTGAATCATTATTTTTTCCCCTCACCAAGTGTCTTTTGGGGTTTTTTGGAGGTGAGGAAAACAACTAAAATTTTTCCAGGCTATGGGTAGCATGCATTGCAACGAATGATTGTAATGCACATTTTAATGCATCCTTGAGTAAGACACTGGGAACTGGCTTATGTGTCTCTCTTTGACCGACCTCATAAGCTACTTAGTTGTGAAATGTGTTTTTGTTATATATGCTTAACTTAGTATTCTTCAAAAAGAGATGTGGTTTTTTTCAGTGTCAACAATCTTGAATCATAAAAGGAGTTCAGTCAGCTTACTGCAAGATACCTTATCTTCATGGGCCTCTTTTTCTTTCCTTAGTGGCAGCCGTTGCAAGAGTTTTAATTTTATTAAGAAAATGGTTCACAATCCATGAGTTAATCCATCCCCTTTCCAAATGGGACCAGAGTTCATAGTTGCTGGTCAGGCACACTCCCACAGGACCTTCATCTGTGAACCCTGTAGCTCCCTTTGGCCTTAATTTGCACCCAGTTTCCCCACAAAGAAGGTGTAAGGATTCCTAAAGCCAGGTCCCATGAGACAGGCCTTGCTTGGGTAAGTGAGATAGAATAGTGACTATTTGATACTGATCTAGGAGGATCAGGGAATCACTTCTCCTGCAGCAACACTAGCCTATATTGTGATTTCTACTTGTAAAGATCGTATGTACCCGTTGTAAAATGCTTAAGCATTACATAAATATAGAAGGTAGGAGGTTCATGGCTAGAATCTTTAGTCATCTTTATAGCAATAGTCAGTAAATAGTTTGCTGTGAAGTCTATATTTTTTTAAAGTTTTCATATCTTTTTGTTAAGATTTTATTTATTTATTTGTCAGAGAGAGAGAGAGAGAGCGAGCACAGGCAGACAGAGTGGCAGGCAGAGGCAGAAGGAGAAGCAGGCTCCCTGCTGAGCAAGGAGCCTGATGTGGGACTCCATCCCAGGACACTGGGATCATGACCCGAGCCAAAGGCAGCCGCCTAACCAACTGAGCCACCCAGGCGTCCCTGAAGTCTATATTTTTTAATGTGGATACTGGAATGTTACTGTTTGCCAACAATACTATGCATGGATGTATATGGTTTGCAGGGTTTTTTTCTTTTTCTTCCATAGGGTTATTTATCTTGCTCCCTTAGAGGCCCGTGAATGGCATACATTTTATTCAGCTACAGTGGGAACTAGATGAGAAGAGCCCTGTAACCAGGGGAAGAAGCAAGGGACTAATGTGTGGTGCGTAGGAACTGGGCATGATCCATGTCCCGTGATAGGTATTTTTACATTCTGTATCTCATTTAACCCTTTGCAATTACCCTTCATGTTTAACTATGTATAGATGAGGAGAGACAGAGTCCAAGGTCCATGAGATTTAAGGCGCCAATCTAAGATTCAAGCCCAGATCAGTGTGGCTCAGATTCAGGGCTTTTTCTTGCAGAATGAAGAGCACACTGCCTCTGCCCTTCCACACTGACCTCCTAGCTGTTCCCCTGCCTCAGAGCCTTCACACTGGTGGTTTTCTCTCCTGGAATGCTCATCCCACAGACAACTGCTTTGTTTGCTCCCTTGAACCTCCTTTTGGCTTTGCTCAAAGTCTGACTACTCCTTTATAAAACTAAGCACTCTCCCAAAAGCATTCTTTGCCTTCCTCTCTGCTTTGTTTTCATTCATACCTCTCCTAGTTTACCCTATAAGTTGGTTGTTTTATTTACTGTCCATCTCCCCAGGGAATGAATGCTCCAGACCACAGGGATTTTGTCTCTTTTGTTCACTTCAGTCCAGAACCTTGATGTTGTGGAAAAGAACTGACAAGTCACTGTGACAACCTTGAATTTTTTTAGCCTCCCACCCTCCTTGTTTTTGTTAGCCCTTACACTTCCCCATAGTGAGCAGTGAAACTCTAAAATGCAAAGACTCTATGTGTGTGTTTGGGGGAATAACAGGGGAAGTAGAGAGGAAACAGGAGGGATCTTGTCTTAGATGAGTATCAGGGAGAGAGAAAAACCTCCTCCCTGGTAGACAAAGGAAGATGGAAAGAAAGTTACCTGAGGGCTGAGGTGTGGCACAAGGCAGCTAGCTGAAAGTACATGGTGGGGGGAAGGGGAATGGCCAGGAAGGAACGAAGAGGAGACCTGTTCAGGTTTCCCTCTATTTGGCATACATACTTTTGTTGAAGACATCCAAAGAAGAAGACACCAGATTCCACCAACTTTCTTAGTGGCCTACGTTACTAGAAAGGAAAAAGAATCTATGGACATTCACACAGGTAGGCTAATCACTGCACTACCAGCATCAAACTGTTGCACTCTTTAAAGATTAAATACCTGTTGGTATCTTTCCTGTTTAAGCCAGAGTGTGAGAGTTCATTGCCAAAGCACTTAGCTCACAGAGTCTGAGTTTTGGCAGGAAGCATGTTCCAACAGCATCACAGCCTGAGATTCTTTTGGCCCAAGCATCCCAGACTCCTGGTTACCTCTCATACATCTTTTGTTTGCAGGAGCTCTTGGGCCCAAGCAAAATGATGGGTATGGGGGAAGAATTCAGACTTAGAACACTTTCGAGTTGAGTACACTGGGGTGCTGGACAGAGTTCATGGTTATGGGATAATGTCAGTGAAACGGCTCCTCAGCCACAGGAAGCCCTCCTTCTCACCTCACCTTCTCCTCAGTGGCTTTAATTGCTGCCCTAGGCAGTCTGAATTACCTGCCTGTAGAGAATTCCCCTTCCAAAAAAATGTAGCCTCCCTAAAACTGCTTTTGATTTGTCATGAAAAGTACTCAGTAGCTAGAAAAGGGGCTAACTCAGGTTCCCACAGCTCATTAAAGCAAAGAATTTTAATAAGTATTCTGCCCTTTGCAGCCCAGGTTTTGGGAAGTCCGGGCTGCAATCAGGCAGCCCTTCTCGGGATTTCTGTCTAAAACCATAACACACACATTGCTTTTGGCTGCTCTCTCTTGGCTCAGAACAGGTCTGAAATGAGTTCTTTCATCTGTGATTCCCTCATGGCCTCCTACCTTAGTTTCCAAACGCCATCAGGCCCTGCCAATACAGTATATAAGGTCAAGAGGTCAAGTAACTCTCCATAACAATGCCCCTTCAGACAGTTAAATCTTTGCATTGTACCTCAATTTGATGCAGTGTTTTTAATGAACAATTTCGGTGACACTTGCTAATTCTCCTTTAACCATGCCTGCTGAAATGTGTTAGTCTTGCCTTCCAAACAGAGAACAAGGTGAAATATATATAGTCCCTCAAGTAAAGAAAGTGTTCCACTGTTTGGGGGCACAGTCTCAAAAGAAAATGTTGGGAATTTCTCTCCCATCTCTTGCCTGTCCTTTCATTGTCCAGTTTCTTTCCTGGTGCTCTCTCTGCTGTCAGTCCTCCCATAATGTCCTACAAGGAACCACTGTCCCCTGCCCCTCTACTGAAATGGAACTCTTAAAGGTCACCCGTGATTGCCTAATCACAGATCCAATGGCTGTTTCTCAGATTTCGTTCCTGATGGCTCAGCAACATCTGAGCCTATCGACTTCTTCTACTCCTTGAAATGTTCTGTTGGCAGCACCCTCCCAAAGGTGTCTGGTCTATTCCTCTGCTTTCATCATTCCTATCCTATTGAGAGGCAGTCTGGAGAAGTGGTTAAGAGTGTGGACTCTGTGGGCTTTATGGGTTTGAATCCTGGCTCTAGTACTTGCTAACTGTGTGACTTGAGTTATTTAATCCCCCTGAGCCTCAGTCTCTTCATCTGTAAAATGGGAGGAAGAGTAGCTAAGTCATAGGGCTGTCAGGAAGAAATTAAATGAATGTGCCTTGTAAAGAGTAAGCACTTAATAAATGCAGTCTTTCATCACTATAACTTCCTGTTTGGATACCTTCAGAGGCTCCCCTGTTCTCTGCAGGATAAAACCTTAAATTTAACTCTTAACTAGCTTACTTACTACCCACAGCCTTTCCTAGTGTGTGCCCACCTCCAAGCCCTTATCCATGCAGTCTGCACTTGAGGACCACCTTCACCCCTTCCAGCTTTGCCCCTCCTTCCCCGGCCAGAGGAGGGAGAGCACTGAGGGCTGCGCCCACCTGCTTCAAGGCCCTGAGCACAGGCCATGTGTAATGAAAGCCATCCTCCCTTAGGCACTGAGCCTCTCTCTCAGGCAAATTATAAATTACTTAAGGACACTGGCTGTGATTTATACTTTTTCAAAATATCCTTCTTAGCACTTAGCTTTATATACATACTAGGAATTTAACTCCTATCTTCTAACTGCCAAAACATGATAGTTTTTCTTGGTCCTTCCAGAATTATTTTTCCTCCTAAACTGAAACTTGTATTGATCAGTCCTAAAGCCTATGTAAGCTTTATATGGGAAAATTGAGTCAACACTACAGGGAGAGTTAACCACATTAGAACCTTTTGGAATGAAAAGGGATATATAGAAATCACTAAAATAATGGGAGCACAGGGAGTAACTTAATTCTTTTTAAAAGGAGTTTGACATTCTCCCAACCTGTGAAGCTGTCAGGATTTTCTACAGTGTTTGGGACGTCTTCCTGTCTTGATGCCATCCCTTCCAAGCAAAATGAATGCCGGTTGCATTACTACCCTCCACCCCAACTGTGATCATCAAAAATGCCTCCAAACATTGCCGAATGTCACTTAGGGTACACAAAATCATCCCCATTTGAGAACCACTGCTCTATAGGACCAATCCAGAAAATTCAGTATGTTCCCATTTCACACAATATCAGAATTTGGACAGCGTGGATCAAATGAAGATGCAAATTATAATAGATGTGAAAAATCAATTTGGGTTTGAAATTACTAACATAGAGAAAATTTAGCATCTACTGATCTTTGGTACATAACCCCATTGTACATTGGAAATGTGGTTAAGTGGAAAATGCATTGAATACATCTAGCCTACCCCTGGACATCATTGTTTACTACAGCCCACCTTAAACATGCTTAAAATACTGACTTTAGCCAACAGTTGGGTAAGATTGTCTAATGCAAAGCCTATTTTATAAGGCAGTGTGGACTATCTCATGTAATTAATTGAATACTATAGGTGAACAAAGTACTGGTTGAATGGGTACCGAATGGTTGTAAACGTGTTGGTTGTTTCCCCTGGCGGTCTTGTGGCTGACTGGGAGCTGCCACTCACAGCTGCTGACCAGCAGCAGGAGGCTAGTGCGTATCACTAGCCTGGGAAAAGAGCCAAATTCAAAATCCAAACTATGGTTTCTACTGAATGCATACTGCTTTTGCACCATCATGAAATCAAAAGATCATGGGCTGAGCCATTACAATTGGGGACCCTCTGTATAAGCAGTTACGGATTCTATCATGAATAAGGAGAAGTAACATCTTCCTCCTACAGAACTTGGGTCTAAAGACAACAACTCCAAAGCAGTGCTCCAATCATTCTTAGAATATTTTTGTTGGAATTGTATTTAATTGCTCAAACTACTTTTCTTTTTTTTTTTTTTAAATGTTTGCTGGCCCACTCAGAAACAATGGGATTTATTTATTTATTTATTTATTTTAAGATTTTATTTATTTATTTGTCAGAGAGAGCGCGCGAGAGAGCGAAGCACAGGCAGACAGAGTGGCAGGCAGAGGGAGAAGCAGGCTCCCTGCCGAGCAAGGAGCCCGATGCGGGACTCGATCCCAGGACGCTGGGATCATGACCCGAGCCGGAGGCAGCCGCTCAACCAACTGAGCCACCCAGGCGTCCCGCTACTTTTCTATTTTTGACAATAAGTATATTAAATCAAAAAATAATGACTGGAGAACTCTTAGTTGGTCACCATTGGAGGGAATTACGTTTGAGCTGAGGGAAGCTGACTCTCCCTAGCAGGGGCTGCTTCTGACCCCAAAGCTGCCCTGAGACAGCACATCAGGTACTTCAGGGGTGAAGTAGGAATGACTAGGGACTTTGTGCTTTGGTGAATGGCCCCGCTTGCTCAGGAACCTTCGTGCTTGTTAGATAATCGAGCTGTAGACTTCTGATTTAAAGCCCACCTCCAATTGACATTCACCATTACACTCCATCTAAATGTAGTAGCACAGAATACATGGCATCCCCAAAGGCTGAAAGCAACAGTTAAATGTAGTACTTTCTTGGGGAGGGGGAGAAAACATTAAGGCTCCAACCTTGGGAGAGACCTGCTGTGGCCAGAGTCCACCTTTCGCCTGTATCTGCCTTTGAAAAGGGAGAGCATACAGACCTTCAAGATGATCCCTGACCAATAGTCTAGAAATAGGCCCTGTGCAGTGTCTTGAATCTGGGAGGCAAAGTAGAATTATTCCTTCTACAGACAACGGTGAACATCTGTGTTCCAGGCTCGTGTCAAGAAACTCCAGTGACCATGATGGCCTGAATTGTGTGCCCCCTCAAATACATATGTTGAATCCCTAACCTCCAACATGACTGGAGATAAGGTCTTCAGAAGGTACTTAAGGTTAAATGAGGTCATAAGGAAGCCTTCTAAGAAGAGGAAGAGAGGGGCGCCTAGCTGGCTATGTCAGAAGAACTTGTGACTCTTGATCTCAGGGTCATGAGTTCAAGCTCCATATTGGATGTAGAGATTACAAAAAGTAATATAATGAATTTTTTTTTAAGGAGTAGAAGAAGAGAATGAAAGATTTCTCTTTCATTCTCTTCACCCTTTGAGGACACAGTAAGAAGGTGGCCATCTGCAAGCTAGGAAGAGGGTTCTGACCAGAATCTGACCATGCTGGTGCCCTCACCTTGGATTTCTAGCCTCCAGAACTGTGAGGGAAAAAAATCATTGTTGTTTAAGTAATTCTTGTTGTTTAAGTCATTCAGTATGTCTTTGTTTTCACAGCCCCAGCTAACACATTCTGCATCTTTGTTGTACAGACGAGGAAACTGGGCCCAGAGAGGCAAATGACTTGCCCAAGGTCAAGTTACTAGTTAGTGGCAGATCTAGAACACAGACCTACTTTTCCTGACTAGTTCATTGTACATTCCCCTTTTTGTACCACCTCAGGTCATATGGGCTTCTGTTCATTATCTCTAGAACCTGTGTCTCATTTCTTCTGTGAGTATCAGGGTCCTTATACCTGCCCTGTTTATCTCAGGATTGTGGTGAGGATAGATTAGATGGTACAAAAAAGACAATGTAAGTTTCTAAACAGAATATTTTACAGATGTAGGTATCACTCAACTCAGATTTTGCCTGATTATCAGGAATCTATCTGCCTTTGAAAATTGTTCTTTTTTTTTTTAAACACCTGAAACCTAGTCTTAATTGCTGAAATGAGGTAGTTCTTGAAAGTGTACCCAGAAAGCTCTGCAGTCTAGAGACAAATGTTATAAATAAAGTCATTTCTAGTTGTAACCACATTGAGACTATTACTTGTTACTCTTCTTTTCCAGAGGTAATATTCTAAATTTTGAAAAGAAGCATCAGATTAAGGCATAAGAATTTCTAGAGTCTAGCCCATACACTATTCCATATACTAGAAGTGTAACCCTGGACAAGTCACTTCATTCTTCTGGGTCCTGGTGTCCTTTCCTGTCAAATAATGGGATTAGGCTTTGTGGTTTAGGGATCCCGGAATAATTACTCTGAACCATGCAATGCCTTAAGACAGCAGGACAAAATAATTCACCCAGTGATCTCGCTTTACAAATTATACTTCAGTTATAGTTGTTGGAAGAATCAAGCATAGATGAATGGCATTTGGCAGGAGTACATCTGAAACCCTTAATTATACACTGTAGGCAGCTCTGAAGCTTGGTCTGTGTCAAAGACACCACATTATCCAGTGACACAGTGCAGAGACATTTGGAGTCATTGCAACAGCTTGTTCATCTGTGGCATGATTGGCCTGCATCAGGTAGCATCCACGGTTTGCATTTGAAAATCTGAGCCTTCCTATACTGAGATTAAAGACCTTCTGTCCAGTTCCTTTGGAAATGAATCCATTAAAATTGATGACACTCAGTGGGGAGTTTGGGGTTCATAGCTGGTGACACATATGGTTTATTTCCAGATTTTTATGTAGTTAAATACTATACGAGGTATACGTTGGCTCTCACAAAGTGTATTTCTCTGGTTGGAGCAGGCTGACACTTTAGTTACACCCAACACCTTTCTGTTTGGCTTCCTTCTTTTTCTGATCATTTTCCTTCACACACTTTAGGAAACTATCTCGGCTCATAGAGCACTCTACATATATCAATTCTCTTGGCAGGAATCTTGCCCTTAATTTGTTTGTTGATAACAATGCCAACCACATGCTGAGTGACATTGTAGGCTCTTCCAGTTTTGCCGTGGTAATGTTTGTGGTATGTTCCTTCTTGAACACTGCCCATCTCCTTGATGTCCACAATATCACCTTTCTTGAAGATTTGCAAGTATGTGGCCAATGGAACAACTCCTTGTTTTCTAAAAGTCCTAGAGAATGTGTAGCGGGTACCTCTCCTCTCTTTGTGTTGGTCATTTTGGTGCATTACTGGAAGATGTTGGTTCCCACCAATCTTCTTGCTAGAAAATCACTTCTCTCATTTCCTGACTCTTATAAGTTACCAGTTATGTGAGAGAATGTTCCCTTCTAGCTGAATGTCAAATATCTCGTCCTCCAGGAGACAGTCACCTAATTTTCTAACTCCACTGGCCCAAAATAAACATCTTTTCTTGGGCCCTCTAAGAAAACCAGTGTTTGGGGGCGTTTTGTTTGTTTGGTTTTTGTTTTGTTTTTCTGGCTCAGTATAGAGAACAGTCTTAGTTTGTTGTGGACTCTAACCTGCACTCTAACAATCAGGAGTTCCCCTTATATTCATCAACCAACAATTATTTAACAAAATGCCAACAATATACTATATTATGTTTATTGAGTGTTATTTGGAAAGAAAATCCCACTCAGGAAGAGTTTACTAAGTCCCAGGCAGAAATGATTCCTCTGGGTAGGGCAGGAAGAACTCAAAGGAAGACAGGATCATGAGGTCAGAAAGTGGTCATGGGGGGTTCCCAGAAAGGTGGGTCATTAGCTGGGCCTGAAAGTGTAGAAGTGATTTGAGTAGGAAGGACATAGGATAATCATGTAAGATACTTGATATCATAGTCAGAGATGACACTGATTGTGATTACATTTATACTGACAGATTGACCTGAAGGGATGGATTCACTGTCAGAAATAATTCGCATTGAATCATGTACACATGAAACCCTATCATGCTGACTGTGCTTGAAAAGCCTTCTGCATAAAAGTTCTGGATTACCTTTTAGAATTATGTTGGTAGTATTTAGTGGTAGTGAGGTGCCTTAGAATTTGAAGATAAGATTGCTTTACTTTACCTGTTCAGTCCATTTGTATGGGACATACTGAAGATAAATCAAGATAGGTCCCAGTCTTAAAATCCACAACTGGCATTATGGTAGGCCCTAAAATGCCAAAATGTATCCACCTCACATCCTTGGAACCTGTCAGTGTTGCCTTATTTGGAAAAAGGGCCTTTGCAGATGTGGTTAAGTGACAGATTTTTGAAATGAGGAGATGATCATTCTGGGGGATTACCTATCGGTGGTTAGAAAAATACTATCCCAAGTGTCCTCGTAAGAGAGAGGAAGACAGAGATTAGACACAGAGCAGAGAAAGATATGACATGTGTCCGCAAAGACAGATGAAGTGATGTGGATTCAAGCCAAGGAGCACCTGAAGTGACCAGAAACTGGAAGAAGCAAGGAACGGATTCTCCCCCAGAAGGAAGCACATCTCTACTGACACACTGATTTTGGACCTTTGCCCTCCAGAACTGTGAAGGTATTTCTGTTCTTTTAAACCACCAGGTTTGTGGTAATTTGTTGGAGCAGCCAGAGGAAATTCATATGGGTGGAATTAGTTATTAGGGGAACAAGGAAATTGAAAATGTGAATTTGGAAACACCCAGTACATTACTTAGGGTGACCTGGTTTGTGGACTTAGGGAGGCCAGTTCAGAACATAAGTATAATGTGGCAAGCTTAGACTTAATTATTTAACACCTTATTTAGAGGAAAGCTATGCGGGTAGAAGTGGGGCAGTTGGCCCCAGAACAGAAACCAGAGACCTAGAAACTTGTAGCAAATGCTGCAGACTTTCAGGCCTGAGTTTTGCGGGGCCAGAGACAAATACATTGCTGTGGTACAGGGAGGGTCACTGGGCTTCTTCATTGCCTGGATGGAGTCCCCTCCTCTTTGTTTGCTGGGTGGTACTCTGCCCACTTGCTTTGATTCCAACAACTTACAGTCACTGATCAGCTTCCAGGTGTGCTTACTCAGCCCCTAGTTGTGAACCTGAGCATTTTAGATATAGCAAGAGAAGCTTTCTCTTTTTCTCGTACATGTGAAGGTGAATGAATACATTTGTAGCTTAATTCTTTATTTCTTCTGTGTTTGATTAGCATGATTCAGCTTATCATGCTTAGGTTAACTTAACCTTGAGATTGACAGAACTAGAGGCCACATCCTGACACTTAGTAAATTCTCCAAGCTAAAGCCATACAAGAAGATCTTTTGATGTCCAACCTTTGGGTCTTCCAGATTCTATCTGCTGTTATCATTGAACCCTCCATCCTACCTCAGGAGACATCACTCTTTTCCCTCAATTCAAAATCTGGGAGACATTTTTTCTTGGCCCTTATATATATCGGGGTACCCTAAGGGGCTGGAGAGCCCCTCAACATGTCCCTTTAGGAAGAACAACCTTGGGACCTGGGTTAGTTTCCTAGGGCTGATGTAGCAGAGTACCACAAAGTGGGTGGCTTAAAAGAACAGAAACTTATTTTCTCAGGTTCAGAGGCCAGAAGCCCAGGATCTAGGTGTTGGCAAAGCCACACTTCCCCCAAAGGTTGCAGGGGAGAATCTCTCCTTGCCTCTTCTGGTGCCCCAAAGTGTACCTTGGCTTGTGGCTGTCTCTGCCTTTATCATCACATAGCCTTCTCCTCTATGACTTCTCTTTTGTCTCTTATCAGGACACCTGTCATTGGGCTAAGGGCTTACCCTAATCTAGTACAATCTCATCCTAACTTCTTACAAACAACATCTAAATAAAATACCCTGAGGTTCTGAGTAGACATGAATTTGGGGGTGGAGAGCAGACACTATTCAACCCACTGAGCTCCTGAAGTTGGAAAAGATCCCAAGGCTTGGCTGAGTGTTACATTATGCTAAATAAATATGAGTCAAGTACAGCAACAGGCTAAGTGGGCCCCCATTTGTAAGTGCGGACTATAAGATATCATAAAGAAATTTGATGATGACCAAGAGGACACCCAATCTGGTGGCAGCAGTGATACACAATCATGTCTCCTATTAAGATCCCTAAGAGCACCATCCCAAACTGGGTTCTCCTGCTTCCCTCTACTTGATTTCACTCCAGCAGTACTGTTCTCTACAGATGGGGCTGGTATCCCCATCACCTGCTGTTCTCTGCTGGTATGAGACATCCTGGCCCAAGATCTTCACAGCTTTGTAGCTTTTCATGGGACAGGTTTCTCTTTTAGTGCTGCCCCACCCATAATCACTCTACTTACCACCCAAGTTACTCTTATGGTGGCACTTGTGTACTGAGCTCAACAGGTCACAGGAAGACACATCTCCATATTCTTCTGCCCTGCCATTGACTATGGACAAGTCATTGTCCCATCTTTAGTTGGGTTAACCTGTGATGCACTCCAGTATTGATTTCTTTCTGATCCTTCTCATCTCAATAAGAGGATATTATGCTTTATGTCAGAATATTATATTCCACGTTCCCAAAGTTCCTTGTTATTCCTCATGCATTCATTCAAGACCCTGGGAGTCATATTATGCAAATTAAGCCCATTTTATAGGCAAAAACTGCCTCTGCCACCTTGCACCATGCCTAGGCTCACCAAAGATGATATTCCAGCCACACTGGAGCAAAATATCTGAAACCAGTGAGAAGGGAATAGAGTCACCAGGCTTCCAAGTTGCTGTGGCTCTTTGTGGTGGAGTTAGATGGACTTGGATTCCAATTCTAGGTCAGCCACTCACTGACAGGGTAGACCCAGGCATGCTTCTTAACCTTTCTGAACATAAGCTCAATAAATATCTGTGAATTGGGCCTAAATCTCTATACTTTGCAGAGTTATTATGAAAATTTAGTGGGATGGGGAATGTAGGTGAACATGTCTAGCACCTTATCAGTTGTATGGTCACCACTTCATGACTATGGTCATGGGCAGGGTCCACAGCACAGCTGAGAAATACGGGCTGACAGCATCACATGGAGTCAGGAACAAGTCCCTGGAGCCGCGTGACTAAAATAATGTCTCCCCCAACAGTGTTTGGGGTTTTTTTTTTTCTCTATTGTTTTCCCCATTTTCCTGCCCTTTCTTTCACCTCAAAGGAAGAATTGTTCTTCTTTTTCAAAACTACGAATCTGTGTATTCTTGATTGCGTCCCTTCCCAAATCTGTCAGAACTGTATTTACTTACTTCATCTTTTGATCTCTTTTGGGTGTGGTCCCTCAACAAATTTTAAGTTGTGGCTTTTCTTAAAAACACTCTTCCTGGGGCACCTGGGTGGCTCAGTTGGTTAAGCAACTGCCTTCGGCTCAGGTCATGATCCTGGAGTCCCGGGATCGAGCCCCGCATCGGGCTCCCTGCTCAGCGGGGAGTCTGCTTCTCCCGCTGACCTCTCTTCTCTCATGCTTGCTCTCTCTCTCTCTCTCAAATAAATAAATTAAAAATCTGAAAGAAAAAAAAAAAACTTCCTTCGATGCTGCAGCCCACTCAGGATACATATAGTCTGTTTCCTTCAGCTGTTAACTTCTTGAACCCTTCTAAAATTTATTCATAAATGTCTATTATGTACGACCTTGTACTGGGTACAGTGACAGACAATGGGCAGCCATCAGGACTGTCAGCAGAGGATATATTCCCAGTTCTCCTGCTCCCGTGTCTCAGGGAAGACAGGGACCAAGTCCTCAACAACTTGTGCTCTGGCCTTGCCTAGCTCTCTGTCCTCCTGTGGGACCATCAGTCTGTCTTCTGTCCTTACCCACTTGCTTTCAGGTTTGTTTGTTTGTTTGTTTGTTTGTTTTTAACAGTCCCAAGTTCTCTCTCACTTCAAGGAGGGAACACACTTTACCTACTTAATTCCTTGTGCCTCCTTTTGATCCCAGTTCAAACATTATTTCCTCAAGGAAACCTTCCTTTCATGCCCCCTCCTCCACCCCATTTAGGACAGATTTGTCTTTTACATTCTTATAGACTCATCATTCCTTTTGTTTAAAACACTCAACTCAGTTTCTAATTTTGCATTTATGAGTATAATTACGTTGGCTGTATTTTCTACTCTACCCTAAGCTGTGTGGGTTCCTAAACCATGACTGTTTTTACTCCTCGTTCTATGCGCAGTTCCTAGCATAGAGTCTGTCTAGAGGTAGGCTGTCATTCAATCATAGAAAAATAAGGAGAGTGTCTTTCAGGAACTGGTCAGGTAGAGAGAAGCAAATAATGTATTCTAATACTTCAAGCAGAGTATTATAATGGCGTTAAATTCTGTACGTCAGGGGAGCAGGAAATAGCAGCAATCACAGGGGTGTGGGTGCAGGTGTGAAGTAATCAGCAAACACCTCTGAAAAGATAAGCAGGCATTAGCTATGCAAATGAGGGAGAAAATGGCATTGTGGCAGAGGGAAGGGCTTGTGCAGAACTGTGAAAGAACTTCACGAGTTCAGGGAACTGGTATGAATGGAGAGAAGGGAGCATGTGGAGAAATAGCTAGAGATGAGACTGGACAATTGGGACGGAAAATGGAGGGCCTCAGCTATGTCGTGTGGAATTTGAACCTGTGTGGAAAAAACCAGAGACAAATTTAAAGTAGGCAAATAGTATGACAAATTTGCATTTAAAAAAAATGTCTTTTGACAACTGGGACTCTCATATGTGACTGGTGGAATTATAAAATTGTATAACCACTCTGGAAAGCTGTTTAGCAGCTTCTTACAAAGTTCAGCATACACCTATCCTACAAACTGGCAATTCTAGTCCTAGATATTTACCTAACATTAAAAATATATCCTCAGGGGCTCCTGGGTGGCTCAGTGGGTTAAGCTGATGCCTTCGGCTCAGGTCGTGATCTTGCGGTCCTGGGATCGAGTCCCGCATCGGGCTCCCTGCTCATCGGGGAGCCTGCTTCCCTCTCTCTCTGCCTGCCTCTCTGTCTACTATGATCTCTCTCTGTCAAATAAATAAATAAAATTTTAAAAATATATATATATATACTCAAAAAAGACTCTTACAAAACTGCTCATGACAACTTTTTCATAAGAGCCCAAAATGGAAACAACTCAATTTTTCATCAACAAGTGAATAGAAAAATAAATTGTGGTATATCCATGCAATTGGACAGTCCTCAGCAATATAAATGGGCAAACTACTGATAAACGCAATAAGCTAGATGAATCTCACAGACATTATGTTAAACTAAAGAATCCCCACACAAAATAATCTATGCCATGTGATTTCATTTACGTAGAGGTTAAGTACAGGCAGAACCAATCTCTGATACTAGAAATTAGGATAGTATTTGCCTCTGGGTGTCAGGGGTTCGACTGCAAGGAGTCATCAGGGAACTTTCTGGGGCAATGGAAATATTCTGTATCTCAGTTGGGATGAGAGTTCTGTTCAAACCCACCAAGCTGTACACTTTTAATGTGTGTGTTTTATTGTATGTAAATTATGCATCAATATTTTTACATGAAAGAGAAAAAAGACATCTTTGGAAGCAGAGTGGAGAATGCTGGAAGACAGGATTGAGACTTGACTTAGGGAGATTTTAATAATGCAGCTGAGAAATTTTAGGGCCAGGATTTAAGCAGTGGTAGTGGGTAGTAGACTCTTTGGTAATAGACGTATAATCAGTGGAAATTGAGAAGGAGGTGTTGGGGAGAGAGTTTTGGTTGCAGGAGATGAGTTGAGTTTTAGAAATGTGAGGTTGTTGTACCTCTGGGGCATCTATACAAACAATGGGCAGAACTAAATATGGCTTAGGTCATGATCCCAGGGTCATGGGATAGAGCCCCACATCAGGCTCTGTACTCAGTCCAAGTCTGCTTGGGGTTCTCTTCCTCTCCCTCCCCCCCTCCCCCTACCCTTGCTCATGTGCACAGTTTATCTCTCTCTCTCTCTCTCTCTCTTTCTCTCTCTCTCTCTCTCTCTGTCTCTCTCAAATAAATAAAATCTTTTAAAAATAAAAATAAATAAATGAAATAATCTGGGCCTAAAGCCTGGGGAGACTCCCCAGCTGGAGATAAATATGTGGGTTTGCCTAGAGGTAAGCATCATTGAATTTGTCATGAATAGGAGGGTTTATCCAGTAAGCAGAGACAAGAGCTAAAAACAGAACCCTTGAATCCTTGACATTTAGAGGGTGATAGAGAACAAGGAGCCCTTGGAGGAATCTGAGGTGATGTTAAAATGTTCCATCATAGAAGCCAAAAAAGGGGAAAGTGATTAAATAAAGGAGGGATGGATGTCAAATGCTGTAGTAGTCAGGTCACGAAAGAACTGCATCCTCACCATTCCATCTCCCTTAAGCCCTTCAAATCTCCACTCTTTCCTCATGCTACCAGAATGTTTTTCCTGAGGGTGGCCAGATCCAGAGACCTGTTTCCCAGCCTCATCTTCAACCTCCCTGCAGCATTCAACATTGCTGACCATTTCCTCAACCTTGGAATTCTCTCCCTTAGTCCTTTACTGCATGGCAGGGTTGTTACCCTCACCTGACCCTTACCTAGGCTCCTCTACCTGCTCCTGAACATGATCATTCCCCAAGGTTCTCTCTTCTTTTCTTCCCTCAACATTGAATTGCAGCATCTTCTAGTGATTCAACCTGTGCTGGGTGCTGATGATACCAGTGAGTAAAGCATAGGCCTGGTGTCAGAACTGGACAGCAAAGCTACAAAAGGAAGGTAGAAATAGATAGCAACAATATTGTACGTTCAGAAGTTATTAGCAGGGTACTCTGGGAATGTAGAGGGAACAAATGGGCTTGAAGAACTTAGGAACAAACCAGTAAGAAAGCTGTGAAGGGAACAGTGAATGAGAGGGATGGGATCCTCACGAATTTCTGTGGCTGAAGTGTAGAAAATATGGGGTTGGAGGGTGAGAGGGGCTAGAAAATATAAATAAATGTAAAGCAGTAAATTGCAAAGTGTTGTGTGTGACCCTCAGGATTTTAAGCTTTGTTCTATATTCAGTAGAGAGACAGATGGGGTCTTAAATAGGGAAGGGTACAACAAAAAACAATTTTTTTTGGAAGATAACTAGCTGAATGAAGGCTAAAGAGACTGGGGAGAGAGCATGAGCAGAGAGTGCAGTTAGGAGGGTGTTTTAGCAATCCAAGTGAGAAATAGTGAGGATTTGAATTAAAGTAGTAATGAGAACAGAGATGATGATGAAATCCCAAAGACATTTCTGATATAAACTTGGGAAAACTTGGCACCTGGCTGGGAAATGAGAAAGAGGGAGAGGTTGAGGATGACTCTATAGTTCTTAAATAAGGAGATTTTGGTGGATGGTGACTCCATGAACTAAGATTAAAACCACAAGCAGAAACAGCCTTTGGACTGAGGTAAGATAATGAATTTAGAACTGGACCTATTAATTTTGAAGTTCTTATGCAACATTCAGTTAGAGCTCTGTTTCAACACACAGATGGTGGCTGAAGCCCTAGTGTTAGATGAGCTATTTCAGAAAACCCGTGCAGAGAAAGACCATAAGTGGGTGGAGATGGGACATCAAAAAATATCAGTTTTGAAGGGTTATGAAGAAGAGGGAAAACATCAAAGGAAATAAAAAGAGGAAGAGGAGAAAAAGAATACATACTGTCCTCAAAAGCAAGAGAACAGAGAATTTTAAGAATCAGAGGGTCATCAACCATGTCAAATTCTACAGAAGGGTGTAGGGCTAAAAAGTTTCCACTGCTTTTGGTAATTAGTTGATCACTGGCTAACAGCAAAACTGCTCTATTGGAGGCCAGAGATGGAAGTCACTGTTGAAGTTGGAGGAGAAAATTTAGAGGAAGTATAATGTAAAATAATGTCACATTCAGAGAAGTAAAGACTCAGAGAGTTTCCTTTCCACACAATTTTACTGAGGAAAATTACTTAAGGATGTACTCCTGCAAAGATAAAAGGAATCTAACAAAGAAGAAGATATAAGATGTGAGAGAAAAAAATGTAGCCAAGCCAGGATGACAGTCATGCAGCAGGTCCATAGAGTGATGTGTCCCAAATTGACTGTTTTACAGGATAATTAGGGATCTGGACAATCTTGTCAGAAAGATAACATGTATTTCTACTTTCCATAAGGAAAAAGGCAATGAGAAACTTCAGGAAGATAAGGAAGAACCTGTGGAAGAAGTCTGGACCAAATATGAAGCACATTGAAATGTGGCATGATTTTGAGCAATTTGATGGAGTATAAAAAAAAAAAAAAAAGAAAACCCCACATACTTGAACATCTCCATCCAGCAATATGGGTTTAATGAAATAGTATTATATCCCTTTCTGTGATGATTTATTCATACTACCTGATTCTGCAGTGAATATAAGCATAAACATAAATACTGCTTATTGTCTTGAAGTTTTAAATTTAATTTATGAGCAATTTGCAAGGCATGCAGAACTTTATATAGCTTCAGAACAGAATCTAAATTATTTAAACTGTCACATGTAAAAAAAAAGTATTGGCCTAGCCTTTCAAACTTGGCTTGTTGAGAAGTATATGAGCTAATGTTTCTTGAATCTCTGTCATGTCCCAGTCCCTATCCTAAGCCTTTTGTGGGTTATTGAATTCATACCAGTGCTACCAGTTAGTTGTGATTTTACTCTCCATTTTCCAAATAAGGAAACTGAAGTATGGAGAGGTCAAGTAAGCTGCCCACAGTCATGCAACTAGAAAATGGAAGCATTGAGATTAGTACCCCACTGTCTGGCTCCAGGGCCTGCCTCTGCATTGCACTGTTCTGTCTCTGCAGGAGAGGCAGTCCTGGCACCAATGACCCCACCATACACACGGAAGGGATAGGATATACTAACCCAAGTTGATGCAGCAGGGAAGATACTGAAGTATATTTTTTAAAGTAACCTGGGGCAGTTGCCTCTATAGGTTAAGGTTAGGATTGGGAGACTGAGGGGAAAACCTTTACTTTGTCATTTTATATACTTTAGAACCATGTGAATTGTTTTTACTATGTGCATGGGTTGCTTTCATCATTTAAAAATGCTGCCCCTACCAACAGACACATGAAAAAGTGCTCCACATCACTCGGCATCAGGGAAATACGAATTAAAACCACAATGAGATATCACCTCACACCGTCAGAATGGCTAAAATTAACAAGTCAGGAAATGACAGATGCTGGCGAGGATGTGGAGAAAGGGGAACCCTCCTACACTGTTGGTGGGAATGCAAGCTGGTGCAACCGCTCTGGAAAACAGCGTGGAGGTTCCTCAAAAAGTTGAAAATAGAACTACCCTATGACCCAGCAAGTGCACTACTGGGTATTTACCCTAAAG